>KN503705.1:17010-28230 GCA_000787155.1 Scartelaos histophorus | reverse complement strand
CTCTTTTTATGATTCATTTTGTTAAACTTGTACGTGTGGCAGCAGTTTCCTGTGTTCCCCGTGCATCCTGTGAGTTTTCATACCTGGTTCAAGGACTAATTACCCGCCCTTACCTGGGTGGTTTGCTGCTTGCTGGTTCCTCTACACCTGGCCAAACTACTTCTTTAATTTACTATTTATCCATCTTGGTTTTTGTTACCTCCCTAACCCCAGCCGAGCTGGCTCAAAGCATACATGTTTTTCTATGTTTTTCAGTGCAATAAATGGGAAAACATGCTTTTATTTTGCTCTGTTTTTTGGTTCAAAAGTTACATGGTGGGACATTAACAAATCATGATAAGGTTCATGATAAGACATACGTTTTGATACCACAGAGTTATACAATATTTTAAATATTGAATTCAACCTAAACACAACTGTATGTGTTAAACCCAAATGAGATATTGGATTTTGATTCTCCTTCATCTGTTTAATCTCATAGGAATCTCACAAACTGTCCTGGAAGTGGAAGATGACCAGTTGCAAGTTGCCAGTAAGAGACTTACACTTATTTAGTTTTCACACATACATGTTTATTATATTGTGGGAGCTCACAGTAACATGACGAGGACGTGCTGACCCCTCTAAGACTGATTAAGTCACCCAGAGGATCTTTTGCACCACCTGCTCTGTGGAGAGGTGGAATCACTAAGCACTGTCCCAGTAACAACTGAAAACTTATTGGATTTATCAGGATTAATCTGGCACTGATTCAACAAATGAAACAAAACTGTACAAAAAGTATGACAAACTTTGAGAGGTTTCTATAGTCAGGCTTAAAAAGACTTTGATTTGTAGCTTATTCAATTTAGGGAGAGCCCTTAACAAAAGTTAGTAGACACAATGGTTTGCTAATTGATTAATGTGATTTTTCTATAGGTGGAAATACTTAACCATACTTGAGAACATTTTCCACACAGAGATGATTTGTTTTATGTTAAACCGTGGAAGATTATTACCAAAGAAGCAATATTTGCAGGGAAACAAGCATCCAGACAAAAAAGAGTCAGGTTTGTGGAGTTGCAAGCCTGCTCAGAGTAAGGATGCATGTTTTTGAACGTTTTCAGTGCAATAAAACATCCATATTGAAATTACTTATTGAATTGTTTTCAAATGTATTGTAGCTTTACATTTATAATCCACCCGTTAGGCCATAGTTTCTGCATATTATTTTGTTATAGTTTACATTGATGTGGTTTTCTTATTGTTATCTTGCTCATATCACATTCTGTCATTTTGTCGCTGAAGTACTTTCGCTTTGACTGGCAACAGCAGAATTTCTCACACCCTTAACATGTATATCTATAGAGAGTGTGAGAGATGACACTAGGTCCCAGCTCCCACAAATGAATGCCGCCGTTGTGTCCTGAATGAATAGTGTACGAACGTGTGTCTCTTTCCTACAGTACCAACAAAGCAGGCTGTTCACCTTCATTTGTTTAGGGGGTGGTTTAGTAAAGTTGTTCCCCTCTCAGCTGTTGCCTAATCTATAGAGTAAGCTCCTAAGATTCTGCGGTAATGACCTGACTAAATCCTTCTACATATTAAAAACCTGTTGTGTTTCATAGCAAACCCCGAAGCTGAGGAAGAGAAGGGCGTCAGCACTCATCTCCACACAAGAAGACGCTACACCAAATCTGATTAGTTTCCTCCAGACCGGGTCAGAATGTCTTTGCTTTTAATGGCGCTATGTTGACCAAGAAGCCTATTGATTTAAAACACACTGGACGCAAGTAGATATTGACCACATAGTAATTGACTGTGTGCATACGGACACTTTTTTGTTAGGAAGGCTCAGAGTGCTTCACATTGACTGGTTCATTGATGGGCTTCTCCATTGACTTCTTAAGAGATCTCAGCGATCTCTGGCACATGTGTGACAAAAGCAAGGTCACCAGTGGCACTATGGAAACTACTGGTCAAAATGCAGCAACCTGTTGTGGCCCGAGGGGGTCATCAATTAGACTGAAGTAAAGAGGGACACATGCAACGTTTTGAGACAGGGATCTTAAATCTCTCTGTAAATAACCTGGAACAGATGAATAGATTTCTCTGTCAGTCACTTTGCTGTAAATAGAACATGTAATTGTGATGCAAAAGATCCATGGTTTATTGACCTTCTTAGTTCCTTTCAGGAGCAAACAGGACATGGCTTTTCAGAGGTAAACTTTAATGGAAAAAGTCACTCATCGGTCTCCAAAAATTCCCAGTAAATGATCTTATGCTATTGTTCTGCCGCACTGATTTATATTGAAGCATACAAGCAGTCGAGATGATGCCACCAGGTCATGTTACAGGTCTGATCTGTTCTAAGGCAAACCAACAGCATCTCAATGGAGACATGTTCATGATGGAGATCTTTTGCAGGCTTCAAAAAAATAATAATAATAATTAAGCATGTGTAACAAACTTTTTTAGACCCAAGCCTTAGACTGAGTGGCACATGTGCAGTGATGTCTTCTTCACACATCTCTGATTAAACAGTGTGCTCAGTATGTAGACTGATGTTGGGACAGAATACAGTTTTAGACATAGGCCAGTCAACATATTAGGTACACTTCACAAATTTACTCTCCATCAGCAGTCTTCCTCAATCACTTGGGCAGGATGAATACATGCTGATTGCTCCCTTAATTGATTTTAGGCTTATGCTGAAAGCAGATTTGAACCAATTAAACTGTATCTAAAACTGATCAATTTGCATGTCTTTCCTTTACGTGATTGGTAAAACTTGATTAAGATGCTTAATCGACGCTAAGCGCAAATAAGACACGCGCTGCCCCACTGACATAACAATGGTGCATCACGTCATCATTCATCTCAATGATTTTGAAAGGTGCTTCTGCGGCTGCAGCCCGCACCTGTCATTAATGTTCACATGTACTGATGGTGTGACTGCGCAGTGACACAGATGAGGAAGCGAAAAGAGGGAAAGACCAAATTGTTGCTATATTGGACCATGCTCCGATGCAGCGGCGCTATTTTTAGCCGGGAACTACATCAGCTCTGACTGCAGACGCTACGGGGAAATCACCAGCAGCCGCTGTTCTGCCGCTGTCTCCGCCACCGCGCACATCTCTCTCTCTCTCTCCTCAGCGCTTCGAGCAGCGGGCACTGTTTACAGTGGCACCGGGCGCCTGACACCGGGAGACAAAGGCGCGTAATGCTTCGGACGGAGCCTCGTAGCGGGTGTTTTGACGAACATGTCATGCGGGCGTGATGCTGCTTGAGCGCTCACGGGGGATCAGCGTTGATGGTGCGCGCGGCTCAGCGGGTGGTCGCGCTCCTCTGAACACAGCCCCTTGACGAGAGGCACGAGCCTAGACCCGTGGCCACCCTCTCCCTCGTCATAACAGCGCCGTGAGCCCGTGGACGTGTTGGAAGCGCGCACCGGGAGAGGGTGCCGGTTCCAGCGGGACACGCGCTGAAAAGTTGTACCGTGTTCGTGCGCCTCCAGCCTGCATGGCCCGGACATGGAGCCGCACGAAAGAGTCAAAAGCCACGGAGCCAAGGGTCACTGCCCCGCCGCCACGTGCGAGGACGAGTTCAACAGCCACGAGCTCGAGGCGCTGTTCCAGAACTACAACCTGAAGCTGGAGCAGACCGCCACGCTCAAGGCTCTCGCGGTGCTCATCGTAGCCGCGTCCTCGCTCTCGTTACTGGAGCTGTTGTCCAGCCCGCGCCTCACTTTGTCCAAGGGCTCGTGTCCCGTGCACTGTGTGGTCTTCCTCTCGCTTTTCATTGTCACCAACGTCAAATACCTGCACGTGACGCAACTGCAACAGATCGCCAAGCTCGCACTTCTCTTCAGCTTCACCTTTGCTTTGCTATGTTGCCCGTTTCCTCCTGCGCTCACAGGTGCGCGCGAGGGCACCGTGGGCGCCGTGGGGCCCGAACAGGGTGTGTGGCAGCTCATGCTGGTCACACTCGTGGCCTACGTGCTGCTGCCCGTGCGCACGCTGTTGGCAGTGCTGTTTGGGGTCATGCTCGCCGCGTCCCACTTCATCGTCATCGCCACATCTTTCAACGGAAGAACGCAAAAGCTTTGGAGACCGGTAAGTCCAGTGTGGGACAACAGACATGAGGGTCCAGATCTGTGCTTTGTATTGCCGACATGTCTCATCAAAGTCTTCAGTCAGCAAATTCTCCAAACGTAAAGAGACCATGACATAACTTTCTCAAATTTCTCAGATACAAAGGCAGTGTATGTACAGTGTTCCTATGTGGTGCAGTCAACAATTAAAATCCATAGCACTACCATCCCACCCTATCAGACTTATATTAGCCAAAACTGGTCTATCTCAGTTACATGCTCAACAAATATGGCACACTCCATGCGCTGTCTCTGTGGAGGAAAGGAAAAGTAGAAACACAGTCAGCCATTGATTTTTGCTCCAGGTTACTGTATTTGGAAGAATGAAAACAAGTGCAACTTTTACTTTAGGTGTAATGAAGTAGAGGAGGAGCTGTCCGGTGCTGAAACCCCCTGCTACAGGTCAATTGAGTTTCTTACTTCATGTTAGTATTGATTGGGTGAGTTTTCACAAGAGATTTTGGCCCTTACTCAAAATCCTCATCCAAAAGCTGTATTTTTCTTCAGTTCAGCTGAGAATAACATAGACTGTTTAGTGAAGCCTAGAAATAACATATCAACTAACTGCCCAAAGAAGTGCATCCCCTATATCGTTTATTGAGTAAGTGTATTTCTTTAATGTTTAGGTCATATTTAATCACTGGGATTATTTCTGCTTCCAGACAGTAGCTGTTTTAATGTAGATCCCTTTGAAGAGGGTCAATACTAGAACACATGGCTATTGATAAACTGGATTCATAGTTATAATTTTCGTCTGGAAGGACACTATACGACACTGTGGGAATGCTTCCAACAGCTCATTGAGATCATTGATCTTTCATTGATTTTACCAACAAAAGACTGAGAATAAAATAATAGTGTGTCAGTGGTGACATGTGTGTGCTGCTTTAATATGCTCGGGTGAGGGTTAGAGTAAAAGTTGTGGTGGTTTGGTTGTGTTTGGTTGTGTGCTGTGTTCAATCAGATAGACTTCAGGTTTCACCAGTGGTTCAAAAGTCAACAACCCCTTTCAGTGAAGTGACCTCTTGAGTAAATTCACTGTTTTTCACGGATATTAGCAACAGTAAGAGCTTTTCATCACCTTGTCTACACAGACAGCGCACATAGCATCACCCATCTGGCATTGTAATGCATTAGCATATCTTGTTGACCTTTGAACCCTAACCTTTGTGAGCAATTGATGACAAACTGCAGTTACAGAGTTCATCCTCTAAATGAAGTGTCTGTGCTTAATCAATGGCCTCTCATTGTAAATCAGTGGCACAGTTTGTCTGCTTTTCAGCGCAGCTTTTCTCTTTTTGTCTCACCTATAGCTTCATGTCATAATCCTCATGCTGACCTTCATGACTGCCATTCTATCCATCATATGGATTAAACCGTGGATGCAAAAACTAATCTAGGCAAATACTGTGCTACATAAATCATACAGCCACATGTGCTCCTCATGTAAACCACCTTATAAACTCAATATCTACTTTATATAAATGCATCTAGAAGTTTGAGGTTGTTCCATGAATTTAATTATTAATGAAACAAATGAATAATGAATTACTAGATTTTTTTGTTGCTTCCATGACAATATTTATATGTGTACTGTAGCAGATCATAAGAAATGCACTAAAAAATGCCTCTAAACATCTTGTTGAATGTTACTGTTACTGCATAAAACGTGAAATGAACTGTTATAGCACAGAAAAAAAATATTTTATCCCTTTGTTTGGGAAATGAAACCCTTGTTTCTTTTCTATCTATTTTTAATCAACTTTTTTTGCCGTCTTTAAAATAATATTACTGACACTGTAAGTATGCCAATTTTGCATATCGTCAAAACAACAATTACAATATTATAATTTTTATGAACACCTCCCTCCTATTTTGGATATTTTTTGATTCAACTAATTCTCTTTACTTCACTAATTCACTTTCACTTTAAATTATCTGGCAAATGGGCAAAATGTTATGATGTGTTAGTATCTACTGCTAAGTCCTAACAGTGGTTATGGTTTGTCCACCAGTCTGAAGTTTAGGAGCCTGATCCCAGCTCAGACCAGTGTCTTTCTGTATGTTTCTCTGTTGGCCCCTGGGCAGGTGAAGTCTCACACTTTCTTATGGTGTGAGCGCTGGTGCTTGGACAGGCCACCGTGAGATTATGTTTGTTATTTTCTAAAATTATGTTAACAGATATTTATGGAGCCCAAAGATAATTTGCTGTTACTAAAGTTAATCACACTTTTAAACTACAGTTGTTGCCTGACCTTGTATTCATCATTGAGTTACTGACATACGCCTTACACCTGTTGTCAACCACCGCTGTAGAAAAGTGTCTGTTCCTGACACAGTCTCTGTAGTTGCAGGGAGGCAATAGAGCCAGAGCTGTGTGTATTAAACCTTCAGAAAAAAGATTTGTGGTTCTCACCTCAGAACCAGAAAACCAGAAACATGTGATATCACACAGCTTGTGTCAGTCTGCCCCAGGGTAGCTGTGGCCTCAAGTGACTAGTCAAGTGTGAGGAACAGTGCATACAACTGTGAGGTGATTTTTGAATGTCTGGAAAATAGATAATCAATCAGTTAACATAATGTTTTTTAACCTGAGCACTACAATAGGAGATTCTTTGTACCACTACATTATAATATATGAACAAAGAAATGCTGATATAGTCTAAAGTACAAGTTCATGAGTCTTGGCCTATTGATTCTGTAGTAGTTGAAACTCCTTCTCAGAAGTCCTCTTTCCTGATGTAGATATGTATTTCTTGCCTTTAGCACTAGGGCCCCTGTGTAACAACATGCCTGCTCTTGTTTGTGTGTGTGCAGCTGGTGGCCAACGCTGTGCTGTTCACCAGTGTCAACCTGTCGGGGGTGTTCGTGCGTGTCCTCACCGAGCGCACCCAGAGGAGAGTCTTCTTACAGGCGCGCAACTGCATCGAGGAGCGGCTCCGGCTCGAGGACGAGAACGAGAAGCAGGTATGGAGCAAAAAATCTCCAACTCCAGGCAAAGAAAATACAAGTTCAAGTTTGCCACCCCCATCTTTCCATCCTCTTAACATCTTCACTGTCTCCTGAGAAGTAGTTGTGTTATTTTTTTTTAATAGAATTTCAGGTGCCAATGTATTCTAACAACCTGCCCACAGGCGCTCAGTAACTATGACAGCAGCTATTTCGGGAAAGAACAATTACAGTGGCACATGCACTGGTGTTACAGCCCTCCTCTCTCCCCCATACACACCTACAGTGCAGCCATTTAACTAAAGAGCAATCGTGTAACTTTACTCACTTGGTTATGCCCCTGGCCCCCTCACCTAGCATTAGCAGGAACCCAAGGGAAAATGAATTATGCCCAGTGTTACATGTATTTCTGCTTGTACACAATACACGTGCACGCACTTAGCACCTGTGCTTTGTAGATTAGACGATGATATGCTGTGTTTCCCTCAGCAGTAGCAGGCTCCCTTCTGACAGGTAATTACACAAGCAGATTGCTTTCATGGCCTCCATACTCCAGTAAAGGTCACAGTTTATCTGGGTGAAAGAAACACATGCAGACCCCTGATTGGGATCTATCAACAGCCAGTCAACGCTCCGCAGCCGGGCTTTCTCAACACAAATGTCTCAGATTTGAATTTCAGCATTCAAAGGGGCCTTCTCTTATCTCTGTGGTGTAGCTTTGAGTCAGATGTAGAGTTTGGACTGATCTTAACAGGTCAATGGACTTTGTAGAACACAGACTTGTTTAATTCAGTTGCAATTGTACAATGATTTCTAACCACCTGTAAACATCTGCTGACAAAGAACGACCAGAGAAATCCTGGATGTGACTGTCACTTTTTAAACCGTTCAGTAGTTTGTGGTGGTTTCTCATATGAAGTTTCCCAGGCAGGAGGTAATCTTTTGGGCAGGTTATCTGTGTAAATGTGAGAGGAGTGAACGTTAATGGATCTTTAATATATCTCTATTAGAGGAGTCACAGTCAAATAGCACATAGTGAATTAAGCCTGGGACAGATCAGAGAAATGGGAATCATTACAGTGCGATTAGAAGAAGTTTCCAGAGAGAGAAGCGTAAGAGATTAATAACTCAGATAAATGAATTATCTTATTAAAGTCAGCACACCTTCACACGTAGCTCATTTACATAGAGCCTCCACACATACAACACTTCCGTGCCGGCCCATATGGATAAGCATACTTTCCTGGGCCTCTGCTCAAGGTGTGAAGAATAAATCATGTGTACAGTTAGTGTTTTATTGGCAGGTGAGGAGCAGCTGTGTGAATGGATGGAAATACGAGGTACACACACAAAAAGACTGTTTTCATAACCAGCTTCTCAACGGCAACTGAGCTGAGCTGTTGATGATTCACTGTGCATTCACAAACACTGGACATCCCACTAGAGCTTAAAGTGTACTCTGCTGAAGAAGACTGTTCAAACACAGAAACTAAAATGCTGAAGTGTGTAAATACAACTGCTGTAATGAGGCTACTCTAAAGACTTTTGAACTAGAAATGATTATTTTCTCAATAGACTCCAAAAGAGAAACATCCAAAAGTGCACTCACAGACAGTACTGTCTTTTATGCAACCAAGCAGAAAGAAGGTCCAGCCCTCAGAGAAGGACTGAGCCTGCAACCTGTCACCACCAAAGCCATCTCCACCATGCTTTTTATATCCTCACTCTGCAGCAGCAGTTAGGCTTTATGGGAGCCACAATGCCGCACACATTACATTTAATGTCTGTGTAAAAACCTTCTAATCACGGCACTTTGAAGCCACTACAATGATGATCATGCACATAAAACAAATGGATCGCGAATGACTCTTGGTTGGGTTGTGGTTGTAACAACAGTGAAAGTTTCAACTTTTACCTGCAGAACTGTTGATGGCAAAAAAAAAAAGATTAAAGTTTATTGTCTTTTTTAAAATAATTGTTTAAAAATTAATTTATGATTTGTTGATACATTACAAACTGAGTGAGAGCCATCACTTAGAAGTTTTTATTTCAACATTTATTTTCAACACTGCAAAGTCATAAGGTGCCAACTGTGTGATGTGAAAATTATGTACTTTGCATTCCCATTTTGTGTGCCATGTGAGGTACAGTATTTGAGAGATCACACACCTACAGTATGTCCAGTATCCCCAGTATCCACATCTTCCTATTTAAAGTTCTCATGCAACCTCCTGTCCTGTGTCTCCTCCCTCTTCAGGAGCGTCTGCTAATGAGCCTACTGCCCAGGAATGTTGCCATGGAGATGAAGGAGGACTTCCTGAAGCCGCCGGAGAGGATCTTTCATAAGATCTACATCCAACGTCATGACAATGTCAGGTACGGGGGTGTCATGACAACTGTGCTGCGCCAAGGTGTGCGCACGGGTCCATACTGTTTTGATCCAGGTGTCACTCGCTGTGACGTCAAGGTCAAGAATAGAAGGGCAGCAATTAAGATTAGCCAATCACACGAGATAAAGGTTAGAGAACAGGAACACTCTATGGATCTTCTGTCAGGGCTGATGTTGTTTTTGTGCTTTGTATTGGCATGCAGTATCAGAGAAATGTGAGCACTTTCTGGTAACTGTTAATTACATGAAAGCAGCTCTGTAGGGCATCATCTCTCTGCTACTTCCAAGAGTTTTGCATTTCCCCCAAGGCTTTCACTTAGCTTTCCAAACAGGAGTTCATCCGGAAGGTATTATTCATGATAGATATTAGAGCAAACGAGACTTTCGACATCTTCAATATTTAAATTCCCTTATGCACAAGCTGCTGGAAAATAATACAGTGCAGTGTTTGTTTTGTCAGTAAAGCAAGGAGTCTCTGACATTTCATTTCTGATGATTAAATAATTGATGCCTTATGTCAAAACAGAGTGCTGGTGCAGTTAGCAACTTACGTCATACAGAGTGGAATATACCCTGCATATGCACACACTACTGCAAGATATTCTTTGAAGACTGGAATAAAAAAATCCATTTGAACATGCTGTAAAGAAGTAAACAAGTCAGTGGAGCACATTCAGAAGCATTGTTTTTTGCTTCTTCTGTGTTAACTATTTTATTTAGTACATAGATAATGCAGTCATATGCAGTTTGGACATGCCCAAAAGGCTCTGTTTATGTAACTTAAAGTGTCTATATATGTGAAAGATTGTGGTACTAATTTCGTTAAAACATAATGAACATAATATTTAAGATATTTTCTTTTCTTTTTTTTTTTCAAGTCTTTAAATGTTATTATTATTACCTAGTTGAACACGGGGAGTAGATATGCCATACATAGATAATTGCTCCAAAACTTTGGTTGCGCAATGATTATGATTAGATAAAAACTCAATTAGCCTTTTTAGCAGTAGTCTGCACCTTATTTTATGCTAGGTGAGCTCATTGGTCAGTGTGTGAAAGTGGCCTCACTTGTGTTTGATTAGCTAGAAACACAATTGTAAATAGAAGAGAAGGGCTGTAGTCCTAAAGAAAAGAGGAGAGGAGGTCTTTAGACCTTAAGAGAAGAGGAGAGCTGTAGTCCTAAAGAGAAGAGGAGAGCTGTAGTCCTAAAGAGAAGAGGAGAGCTGTAGTCCTAAAGAGAAGAGGAGAGCTGTAGTCCTAAAGAGAAGAGGAGAGCTGTAGTCCTAAAGAGAAGCTGAGAGGAGAGCCATAGTCCTAAAGAGAAGATGAGAGCTCTGGACCTAAAGAGATCAAGAGAGCTGTAGACCTAAAAAGAAGAGGACAGCTGTGGACCTAAAGAGATGAAGAGAGAAGAGCTGTGGACCTAAAGAGATGAAGAGAGAAGAGCTGTAGACCCAAAGAGAAGAGAAGAGCTGTGGACCTAAAGAGAATAGGAGAGCTGTAGACCTAAAGAGAAGAGAAGAGCTGTGGACCTAAAGAGAATAGGAGAGCTGTAGACCTAAAGAGAAGAGAAGAGCTGTGGACCTAAAGAGAATAGGAGAGCTGTAGACCTAAAGAGAAGAGAAGAGCTGTGGACCTAAAGAGAATAGGAGAGCTGTAGACCTAAAGAGAAGAGAAGAGCTGTGGACCTAAAGAGAATAGGAGAGCTGTAGACCTAAAGAGAAGAGAAGAGCTGTGGACCTAAAGAGAA
>KN503703.1:15204-37064 GCA_000787155.1 Scartelaos histophorus | reverse complement strand
TAAATCTTACAAGTTATTTTTTCATTTCAAGTATGTTTGAATTGTCCTGTGTCGTCCAGGATTTGAGGCTTAAGTGCAAAGAAAATTACCATTTTCACCAACCACCAAAAATCTTGCTCTATATATTTGATGCCTTTCGCATTTATATAAAATATAGAAAGTAGTAAGAAAAAAAGAAACAAAACATTGAATCAGAAAATTAGTCCAAACTTTGACTGGTAATGTATATTATAGTTCACTACATGATTTAGTTTTTAAGTATATGAAAATGCATAATATCTCCTCTTTAAATTCCTTTGTGTTGACTTACTACATCTAAATCTGTAACACTGATGACTTCTAAAGCACTGACCTGTTCTGATCCTATAAAATGCCTGGAACGGTTCATCTTTCACTTACTCCAAGCTCTGATCCTAAGAGAAGCATCTATGTTCTGCAAAGGAAAATATTGTCAGTTTTACTTGTCACTAAAACAATTCCTCAGTATTTTTAAAAACGTTTATTTGTTTGTACCATAGACTGTATAAAGAAGGACTAAGAGGGAGTGCGACGCCACCCACAGTGTTGGGCTCCAGTCAAATGAAGCTCACAGAGGCTAGCGATTACAGGAGCCAATTTGGAGTCAATTCTATACAAAATAGCAAAATAACAGCACCAGTATCATGTGGAGCAGGTTAATACCAACATTTTAAGACCAAAATGACAAGGCTCACTGCAGTAGTAACAGAAAGAGGCGCGACAATTTTTCAATGTAAAGTCAAATAGAGCCAGAGCTAATGGAGCTGGAAGCGGGTTAGCTATGTCCATTTATACAGTCTGTGGTTTGTACACATTTAAAAGCACCTTAGATTCATGGTAGCCTAGCTTTTTGCACCATTTTAACAGGCAGATCCCTTTTTAACCTCATATTTATTTTAAGAATCATTGTCGAATCAACTTTTCCTTTCCCTTTAAGGTGCTGGCACAGAGTTTTGGCACTAGGCTGAACAGAATTGTCTCTAGGGTTGAAGGTAAAAGCATCTCTACAGTGTATCTCTTTCCCAGCCCATGCTTCTGTCCTCTACCTGAACTCCTCAATCATCTGCTCCTCTGTGCTCTGCTCCTCTGACCCTCTCTCCCTCTCCTCTCTGATGGGCACAGGACACCAAACACATGAAGCACAGCGGGCATCCCTGCCACAGAATGACTCGGCACACGATGAGGGTGATGGAGAGGCCTTCACTTGAGGCCGTCGTCTGTGCTTTTTAACATGAGGATGGCGTTGGAGATCTTCAGAGCGGGGCCCAGTTTGATGCTCATGATCTTCACGATGTCCGTCTGAGTCAGCAGCAGGAAGGCCTCGCCGTCAATCATCTGGGGACAAGGGTCAGAGGTCAGGGGTCAGACTCAGGAAGCCCACCACAGTTTACACATTTAATGGCACGACTGAACATAGCTACAGTATGTGGACATTAAAGTAGCCAAAAAAACAGGCACTTTTTTGTGAATAAAGAAATATGGAGAGCCCCAACCTCAGATGGGGTACAGCCATAGTTACAGTCTACAGTGGCCTATGAAGCATATCATTTATAAATCCATTGAGTTAGGCATGAAAATTATATTTACAAAGGTGAAAGGCATTTAATTAATGTAATTTTAGTTATTCAGCTCGTGTATAATTCAGAAATCTCTTGGCGGACTACTTTAGGGTGGAGTGGTACAGGTAGCTCCTGAGGTACAGGTTGTAGAGGTTGTAGACCTTTGTTCTATGGGACACAACCCTGCTCAATATTACGCTCTGTTCCACTCACTGAGGTGCTCACCTCTTCTTTGAAGAGACGAGCCTGTTCCTCACAGCCAATGAGGTTCTGGACAAACATGAAGACCTGCAACACAGCAGAGAGTGATCAGGGCTACTGACACACAGTATAAGAACAGTTACAGTATAAATACAGTAGTACAGTATGAGCTGACCTCGTCCACGCTCCATGCTGCCACCTGACTGGCATCGATGCCCTGCACCCCGGGCAGCAGTTTACAGTGCTGCTCCCAGCACAGAGACAGTGAGCGGTCAGACTGGCCACTCAGTGCCGACATGAAGAGGGAGGGATACACGTCTTCAGCTGAGAGGCCTGCACAGAACAGCAGGAAAAGACTTCAGGTCACATTTCACTACCTTTAAGAGAACACTGGAAGAGCTTTGCTTCTGTTACAGGACACTTTGAGGGTCAGTGTCACCTCAAAGACTATTTATTACCTTGATAGTCTCTTTGCTGGTTCTTTCTGTATTTTGGAGGACGTCCAATCCTGCAAAAGACAAAATCTTCTCGTCACACCTCTTTTCTCTTGTAACACAGCTGAAATGTGTCATTGGTTTACCTTCCACGATAGTGTGTTTTCTTGGTCCTTTGGCCAAAGAAGAGGTTTCTTTTGCCTTCTGAGTCTGACAGGTCTGCCTTCAGTCGCCCCTGGTTACGCTCAGCCAATGGGCAGCCAGAAATACAGTGATGTGCTGTGAATCGACCAGTCACATGCCCTGAGCCATCACACCCTGGAGTAGGACACTTCCTGTTGCCATATATGGAACAGCAGGTAATGTTATAAAGAGGATTAGTCATATGTCTGAGCTGAACAGTGCTGATGAGTCTGACCTGTTGTGGAAGCTGTATTTGCTGGTTCTTGTGTGGCCCATGGGTTTACAGGGGACAGAGGAGGGGTACGTGGACTGGCCCGTCACTGGAGGCTCTCTCACTGGTCAGAGCAGCACACACACACACACACACACACACACACAAACACACACACACACACACACCCACACACACACACACACACACACACACACACACACACACACACACACACACACACTGCAGTTAAACTTCGGCGGGCGAGGAAACTTTAGTGTGGTTGCTACAGTTACCATGTGCTTGTGGCGCTTTGGCGTCTCGAGGGGGCACTTTGAGCGGGTGCCCAGTGGCCTCGCACCAGCCGGCCGGGTGGATGTCCGGGTTATCTGAGTCCATCCACTCATCGTACACGTGACTCCAGCCATCGTAATGGATCTGCCAACACACACACACACACACACACACACACTCTGAATACACTGCATAGAAAAGAACTCAAGGCATTCTATTATGAATATCTCATAAGCTTAAAACACAGAAGGTCCTAACTGACATGAAACTGAATCTTGTGATCTTTAAGTCATGTTAGAATGTTGCTGCTGCATCAAAAACATACCTGGAGATGTGTTTTATTCACACGTTTGAGTAACCCTGCATTATCAGTCTGACTACATTTCCAAAGCTCAGAATGCTCTGTGCCACCTTATGATGTCATGAAGTGGTAGTTGTCACATTAGCCTTTTACATTAGTGGGAGATTTTACATTAGCATTGAAGGTGTGTGGAGTTTAAAAACACAGTGGAGCATTTCCTGTATTACCATGTGACGTAACAAGTGTTTGAGAGAAGAACTCAGCCTAAATATGCAGGGTTTGTGCGTTAAACATGTGTGAATGAAACAAAACACGACTCTGGTATGTTTCAGACGAGGAAACAACATTATAAATAGAGATCATGCCAAATATATATACAGCAGATTTTAAAGGGACAGTCTGGAATTTTGGACATCGACATAGGACCTCATTTATTAGTGAGCCAGAGTGTTGTAGAAGTGTGGAGACACTTTTTAAAATAGTCCATCCAGTCCTTGTATTTGCAGAGGTCGCTGGTGCTAGGCTAATGTGTCCTTTTAATTATTTTCCTTAAATGATGCTATTTAAATTTACTACAAACTCATCCACGGCCATTTTTTTACCACAAACCCAGAACTAGTCACGTTTTGTGCAATATTCTCTTCTGACTTAAGTGTTAAAATAAAGCTTTGTGTGTGTTTTCAAGTAGCAGCACGTCCTAAATAAAATACTTTTGAGGCCAATAGCCGATATGCCAAAAAGTCTTGTCGTCTTGGTCTTAAAATCTTCTTATTAATCCGCTCTACATGATGCTATTTTTTATTTTTTTTTTTTTTGCTATTTTGTCCATGAAAAAAATCCTATTCATCACAGAGAGCCTGTCTCCAGATTCGCTCCTGTAACCGTGAGCATTACAGCGTAACATGGGCCCCTTAAACTAAAACATACCTTGATGCGGTGAGTGTCGACCTCCTCCACTGTGGCCACTCGTATCAGGCCCGGACTCCTCCTGTCCACAGCCTCCAGCTTCATCTGAGTCTGAAAACTGTGAGGAGGTCGCTGCAGGAAGAGATTACTGTTTATTAGGCATGTAACGATAACAGTATTTTCACTGTTTGCATCTCACAGTACTAAATGTATTGCTATATTATATTTTGTAGAGGCAGTGGATTTGATTCTGTCTTAAACCAAAGAGTTAAAATTTAAAACTGCTTAATAAGTTGTGTAAATTGGACTGAAACAGAGCAAAGGATCAAAGGATCTCAAAGGGTCTATGTAGTTCCCTGTTTTTTTTTTGCTATTGCTGCACCATAATAACAAATTTAAGCGAAGAGACTTGAGATTCAATATATTGTGATGCCCCACGATATTATTAAAACACTTATTTAACAAATATTTCAGTTTTTGTTACATCCCTATTGTGTATACTGAAAATACAGGAGGTCAAATGCGCTTTGCATTTTGCAGAAGTTACAAACCATTTTAAAAGCTTCAGGGACCACGGCTCTTGCTCCGGTTTCCTCCAGATACCGTGACCAGGAGAAGAGGCTCTGGTCTGGATAATCTAAAAAGGGCAGGAAACAAATAAATAAAATGATGAGATCCATTCACAACTTTTTAGAATGACATCAATAAAATGTGTTATTAATGTATGTGATAGTATCTGTCATCAGTGATGGGAAGAATACTTGAAAATGCACTTAGTTACTGTATACTACTGAATACTTAGAATACTTTTACATTGACTTGCATCATATTAAAGTGTAAAAACATGACCTATAACTATAAACAACTTGATTTTTGTTTGTTATGCATTATTTTTTGTCTAATTAGAGAAGTTACATATGCTCTCACTGCAAGACCTGTTTTCCTTTTTGCAGTTCAAAGCCAAAACTTAACTTACTAACTTAACATTATGTAAAATAGTCAACTGTAACAGAACGTTACTCAAAATTAGCATTCAGAATATGTGTTTTCAGTACAAATACATGTATTCAGTGACTTCCGCACACTGTCTATGGTAAAACTTGAACTGAATGACCTTGTGGCGGGGTAAGGGGGAGGTTCCTCTCCTGACACCAGCCAATGGGATGGATGTACGGGCTGCTCGAGTCACACCTGGAGACGCAAGAACCACAGAAACACTCAAATATTTAGAAACCTAGTTCAAATAATATATGACAGACAATTTTTTTCAGATTTCACGTGTGTGTAATAAAACAAAACATGGAATTTGTCTTCTGATTTAAAAGTTTGGGTTAGATCAGATCCCCAACCTGTAGCTCGAGAGCTTCCAGTAGCTCTGCAAAGGATTTCTGAATTATATTGTGCTGAGTGACTCGAATTTCATAAACTACCGCAGTAAATGTTTAATTTTGATGCCTAACCTTGTGCACTAATAAATGGATAAAGGTTTATGTTTTATAGAGATTGAACTGTTCCCCATCTAAGGCTTTCCTATGTTCTTTCCTATTTTTGTTGCTGCTAAAATAAGAAGCTCTTTGGCATTTTCTTTTTGTAAAGGTAGCTCACCGGGAAAAAAATAGATTGGAGATGTTCCAGGCCCTGACTGGTCACACTACAGTGAAAGGTTTGTCCACAATAACTCTGAAAAGAACCCTTATCACCACAGAAACAATAAAATACAATTTAACTAAAACAGAGCTCAAGATACAGCTCCTGGAGGAACATCCCTGTGACCACTGACTGTACTTGCTCTTGCTGCCCCCTGCTGGTCTTTGAACCTCTGCCTGTTTGTGTTTATCTCGACTGATTCAGAATTGTCCATCACTGGTCCAGGAAATGAAAAGCTCCAATGATTACAGAAAGGCTCAGTAATATACACTCTTCCTAAAATAAGCAAACAAATAAACCATCTGGCTGATTTAGAATTTCACACAAGCAGTTTATAGGTCTTATATTGTGTAAAATTGACTCTTGTGAGCTTTAAACCAAGTTATCAAGCTATTACCTCACCAAAAACACACTTGGAGTCGTGATTTTGTTTTCATTATGTTTGACTAACCCTTTATTATTATTATTATTATAGTCATGAAGTAGTAGTTTTCAAGTTTTCCTTTGCCTTTTATTTAGTGGAGATTGACAATTCTGGGGCTGAAATAAAACACAGTGAAGCATTTACTGTGTTCTGACATGACAAGGCGGAACAGAACTCTAAATATGCAGCGTTTGTCCATTAAAATCACAAACTGAATTCCCTCAACAGAAATAATGAATCGAATTAAAATAAAAACCAGACCAGTAGTCGTATGTATCGTCCCAGTTGTCAAAGTGCACGAGGAAGCGCTGGTCGACCACATCAGTCACGGTGGCGACGCAGATCAGAGACGGGTTCATGCGGTCCACGGCCTCCAGCTTCATGCCCACCTCAAAGCCACAGTTCACATCAGTCTGAACACAAACGGGAAACAAAAACAGGTGAGCGTCTGTGCAGATGTGGCGTGCTTTGAAATGTGATCTACATTTATGAATAAATACCCGGCCAGGACTCGCAAAGAGTTCTTTTGGAGCGACTTGTGCTTTTGTCATTTTCAAGTAGTTTGCCCAGGTGAACTCCTCTTCTTTACAGCCTGCAAAAGGACTCGTGTCATTGTGATTCGGAGTGTAACTGTTCAGATCATAGACTGTATATATAAATGGACACAGCTAAGCCACTAACCGCTGTGTTTTTGAAATAAGAAGTGAGTGTGCAGTGCCGTCGCTCCGCACAGGCCATTAGGCTCAGCGTGTGGGGCGCCAAGTGCTTATGGGGAAACCACCAAAAAAATCAGGCTCATGACTCCTGCAAAACTATTCATCCAAACTATTCATCCAAAGTGTGCAGAGAGAGGAGAGAAGCTGGTACCAGTGCAAACAGAATCTCCCGAAATATTTCTCTTTCTTTCTTCTCTGCACATTCCAGCAGATTAAGTCTTCACAGAGAAATTTTCACTTTCAAATTATTATTTAAAGTTCCTTGATTGAGTAAATTCTACTGCACACTTATTTGTTTTAATGTACATTATTTACCAAATAAATGTGCACATTATTAGGTACAAGAGTAAATACTTGTTCTGTGTTTACTATGTTCAGTTCAGTGTTCAGTCTGCAGTCATTGCACAAACTTTCATGTTTGGTGTACAGTATTTGTTTTGGAAATAAAGCGAATCACACTGACTCTGAACTCTGAATTATTGTTCCTTCCGGGTGGGCCGGGGTGGTGTAGTCGGGCACCACAAAGCATTTGTTATTTAGGGCACCCAAATGAACAGCCCTGTGAGCATGGGCGTGTGGGGCGCCAAGTGCTTATGGGGAAACCACCAAAAAAATCAGGCTCATGACTCCTGCAAAACTATTCATCCAAACTATTCATCCAAAGTGTGCAGAGAGAGGAGAGAAGCTGGTACCAGTGCAAACAGAATCTCCCGAAATATTTCTCTTTCTTTCTTCTCTGCACATTCCAGCAGATTAAGTCTTCACAGAGAAATTTTCACTTTCAAATTATTATTTAAAGTTCCTTGATTGAGTAAATTCTACTGCACACTTATTTGTTTTAATGTACATTATTTACCAAATAAATGTGCACATTATTAGGTACAAGAGTAAATACTTGTTCTGTGTTTACTATGTTCAGTTCAGTGTTCAGTCTGCAGTCATTGCACAAACTTTCATGTTTGGTGTACAGTATTTGTTTTGGAAATAAAGCGAATCACACTGACTCTGAACTCTGAATTATTGTTCCTTCCGGGTGGGCCGGGGTGGTGTAGTCGGGCACCACAAAGCATTTGTTATTTAGGGCACCCAAATGAACAGCCCTGTGAGCATGGGGGAGCTTCTGCCACCATCGACTCTGGATCCAATTGACTTTATATTGACAAACTGTCCCGCCTCTCTCTGGCTCATCATTTTTGTCTTAAAATATTCATGTTAACATGGTCTACATGATCCTGATGTTTTTATTTTGCTATTTTATCAGTAAATAAAATTCTATTTCTAATATGGAAGTTGGCTCCAATTTCACTCCTATACCTGCTAGCCTCTGTGAGCTTCATTTGACTGGAGCTGAACGCTGTGGGTGACGTCACACTGGCTTAGTCCACTTCTTTATACAGTCTATGGTTCAAATACCCCATATGGAGCCAGCTGGGGCATAACTTCATTTTACTGTTCACATACTTGTAGTTTATTTGACTATTTCATTCTGTCAGTGTAAAATCTGAGCATGTGTTGTGTGTCTCTGTGTCTCTGTGTCTCAGTGTCTCAGTGTTGTGTTTGACCTTTGGGGGTGTGCAGCTTGTGTCCTGTAGCTTCACACCAGCCTGTGGGGTGGATATCTGATGAGTTTGCGTTCACCCAGAAGTCGTGGCAGTCCGAGTATCCATCGAAGTGGAGCCGGAGCCGATACCCACACACCTGAAATAAACATTGACAGTAACACAACAGTCTCAGTGACACCTGCACAAAGTACTGCACCTCCAGGGGGCGCCACTCGAGACAAATGGCTCAAAATGAAGTCCATTTTGTCAGCAGAACATTTCAAAACTGTCATACATGCATTTGTGACCACCAGATTGGATTATAATAATGGACTTTATGTTGGTGCCAGCAAAAATGCATTTTGCAGAACTCCTAAAACTCCATAACCCAGAACCGGAAACACAAGAGCATCTCACCTATTTTAGCCTCTTTCCATTGGCTCCCAGTGTGTTTTAGAATTGATTTTAAAATTATTTATTCACTTGTAAGTGTCTCATACCTCGCTGACCTGATCCACCCTCACGTCCCCTCACACAGCCTCAGCAGATCAGCTCCAGCTCACTGTACCAAAAACTAAACTTGAGCTTCGTGTGTGTTTTCTGTCGCAGCCTCACGTCTGCAGAACCAGTCGCCACTAAAGATTAGAGGCAAAGTCTGTACCTGTTTTTAAATCACTCCTAAAAACGCACCTTTTATAACTGGCTTTTAACAACTAACTTTTCTACGTTTATTAGTAGTCGTATTGTGTTGTGTTGTCTGTTCTTTATTTGTGTGCAGCACTTTGCCCGGCTGTAAAGTTTTTTAAAGTGCTCTATAAATAAAGTTGGCCACTCACCTCGGCCACAGTCAGGACAAAGTACATGGAGGGATGCTGTGGGTCGATGCCTTCCAGCTTCATGCCCTGTTTGAAGCCGTTTTTCACAGTGGGGACTCTCTGAGACTGAAGAGAGGAAATTATCAGAGAAAGTGTTTTTAAAGGTTGGAGCTCAATATAGCAGCAATCACACCTCATTAGCAGCCTTCTGTCCTTCTTAAAGTGACAGGCTTTCATGTTTTTATTAAATTATGGCTCAGTTTGGTGGGATAGTACCTGAAGTAAATATTTATTATTGTTTTATTTGTAGTGCTGTCAACGTTAATGCGCTAAAGCAGGAGATTAAAGATTAATAACAGTTTTACCCAATCATTTTTGACCGATCATGCACATAAGATACCAAATAAATAAGCCAAATATTTCACCAAACTGTTACAGAACACTAAAAGACACCAGGGCAACTCTAACATCTTATATCTGTCCCCATAAGAGCCAGTTACACCCGCAAGCAGCAATGAAGGGCCTTTAACCCCACTAAGCCTGTTGTTTGGTCATGTACATTAACAAAAATTAATTATGAAATGTTACATTTCTAGACTTAAACTGTAGCCAATTGGTTTTTATAGTTAAATTAGATTTGAGATATAATAAAATAAAACACTATTTGTAAAAAAATACTAATTAAAACTAATTAAAATGCTAATTAAACCTTTAAAGTACTAAATTAAATGTTTTTATTGTGATTAATCATATTTAAAGTATGATTTATCTGTTTAAATCTTTTTAATTGTTTGACCAGCGAAAACAGTTAATTATCTGTAGAACTAGAATTTATCTTCTCATGCTCTTGGTACAAAAGTTTCAATGTAAAGGTGAGACTGAATGCAAATTTAGTATTTCATTGAGTTTTATATTTTTTTGTCTATGGCTGCAATAACTGTGTATAGAATGTGTAATCTAAAAAGCCAACAGTACAAAAAAATATTTAACAAATGTAGTTGGAGAATTTCTAGAGAAAGATTTACCTCACGGAAAAGCTTGGTGGGTGCAGCGATAGATTTGGTTTCCTCCAGGTACTGAGCCCAGGTCCACAGCTCAGTTTTATTGTCTCCACCTTCACCAAAACATCAGATTCATTAGATTTTGTTTTTAAACAGAATAAAAACCAGAATTATTATTTAAAGTTACCTCCTCGGATAAGTCGGCAGTCAGATTTAGAGTCCTCCATTTTCTCATCCTGGAATAAATGTAAAGAAAAGTAATTTAAAAAAAAAAAAAAAAATCAGTTGATACCTTACAGCTGATGACATCAACATTCCCTTTGAGGTGAAGCTAACTCGAGGCACCGCTCTGTCTGAAGGTCTGTTATTCAACTTAGCTGATCTAAACTATCTGAGCTTTGTTTTAACATAATCTCAAGAAGAACTGATTTAGTGATGATGTTTTTTGGTCTTTTGGTGCATAAAAATTGTCATCGCAGAGCTGTTTCTACATTAAATCTTCTGAACTGTATCCTGTGGCCTTCGACTCTCTTCTTATACAGCAAACAGAAATTCTTGATGTCATTTTCCAGTTCACTTTGTAATTTTTTTATTTTTTTAGTTTTCAGATCACATAAGCTGTGTTTGCAAATCTTTACACTGTGTCACCCTGAAAGCTGCTGAATAATCCTCCACAGACATACATGAAGCCCCCCCCTGCATGACGTGACTGCAAAATATCAACTCCAACCATAGACTGCATAAAGAAGAGGACTAAAGGAGTGTGACCCACGGTGTTCACCTCCAGTCAAATGAAGCTCACGGAGGCTAGCAGTTACAGAAGCAAATTTGGAGCCATGTTCTGTATTAGGAATAGAAATTTATGGACAAAATAGCTAAATAAAAACACTACCGGGATCATGTAGAGCGGGTTAATATGAATAGCTGAGTCCATTTATATATATAGTCTATGATTCCAGCACATATAATGATGTTTTAATCCTACCGTTCCCTCTAAGTCTGAGTCCTCATCAGACGGACTCAGATATTCTTTCCTTTTCCTTTTCCTCATTGGTTTGAGGTGCTCGGCGTTCAGTGAGACCCTCCCTCCTGCAGGCACCTTCTCCACAACGATGGTCCTCCTGAGACAAAGAAGTTATAAATATAAATCTATTAAAAAAACCATGGGAGTCAAGTACAGTACAACATCAAGGGTGAAGAATCTCAAGGTGTTACTAAGAATTTGGCCATTTTATAAGACATTTCAGAGCAAACAAACAAAAAACAGATAGGAAAACACTTTTACATATATATTTTTGTATTTGTACTTTACACGTATATTTACTAGTTTATATTTCCACATTAAAGGCGCTTTGTGTAACGTTTCAGGTTACAGGGACCTGCTAGTCTCATGAAAATATTGTTGCATTGCCTGGAATGTTCCACAGTATGACATTAAACTTGAATATCTAGTTTTTTTATTGCTAACAGGCTTCTCACAGTTTGCAGGGTCACCTCTCCACAGATGTGACCTGTAACTTCACCTGGTTATTGCTGGTTTACATGGAGATAAGTTCAGCTCCAACCTGTGTGACATTTTATTTCTCCAGATTTAATTTACTCAATCGCAGATTCTAAGTTTTATTGCTAAATGTGTCAACAACTTTAAAGATGCATCGCAAAACTTTTCTGGTGGAGGGTCCGTCACCTGCTTGTCGTCATGGAGATTTCATTGCTTGGTCTAGAATGTTCCACGGTAGAGATTAAATCCATCTGTTTCAAGGGAGACAACTAGAGTGGACGTTAGAGCGAATATTTGTGCTTGGATCACGGCGCTTCCGGACATTGCAGTGCCCGGCGGTGCCAGTAGGGGGCAGGGCTGTGGCTGTGTCCAACCCGGAAATTCAACTGTTCTGCCGTAGTTGATCCTAAAGAGGCCGGTACAGACAGGGCTTTGACCCAAAAGTCAGATTTATTGCCAAAATAAGGCCAGGGATAAGCATATACTTCTATTTTAGACCAATTTACACAGAAAATTAGGAGGAAAAAAAGTGATTTTAAATGTGTTTAGTGTCATACCATAAAGTAGGCAAAGCAATAACATCTCCGTGGATAAAGCAAGTGACAGACCCTCCTATAGAAAAGTTGCGCAATGTAGCTTTAATCCATTAACCCGGTAAATAAGACTGTAAATAATAAGGCTGTACTGTACTTGTCGGTGATTGGCTCCCGGCGCAGCTCGTCCCCGAAGCTCCTCTGTGTGGATTTGGGGACATGGTTGTGAAGCGGTGCTCCAGTCGGGACCTCTGCTTTGATCTGGACGGGAAGTTTAGTCTGGACCTCAGTTTTAGTTGGTAGCTCAGCTTTAGTCTGGACCTGGACTTTGGTCTGGAACTCGGCTTTGTTCTGGACCTCAGTTTTGGATGGAGCCTCAGTTTTGGCCTGGGTGTCGATTTTGCTCTGGACCTCAGTTTTGATCGGGACCTCTGTTCTGGTCTGGACCTCGGCTTTGGGCGGGACCTCGGCTTTGGTCGGGACCTGAATTTTGGTCTGGGCCTCGGTTTTGCTGTGGACTTCGGCTTTGGTCTGGACCTCAGTTTTGGTCTGGACCACTGGCCTCTTCTGGACCGGTCCCTCTGGCTCCACGACTGGGGGCCTCACAGTGACAACAGGAGGAGACACATCTGAGAAAGAGAAAAACATCTTTATTTATGATGATTCAGTTTGGAGTTCAAAGGCAAAAACAACAATTTACAAAAAGTTCTTATTTTTGACAATAATGTAGAGTGGATTTTAGGAGAATTTGCCAGATTTAGGCTGAAATTTCTTCTCCCCGAGTTCAGGAAGACGTGACCCAACTTCGTGTTTTCGCAATTTTGAAACATTTTTGAAGCAATTTTGAACCAAACATCAGCAACTCTACGATAAAACAGAGCGTCAGGGGTGGAAGAGCGATGGAGATGCAAGAAACAAACTCGGGAAATAGCGAAAATAACGACTTCCTGTAAATTTAAAGTGCACAGCTTCATCCACATTATCCATAGAATTTGTCTTCCGCCCATAAAATGACCCCGAGTCCACAAAACGATGCTAATAATCCAGTTTGATAATACTTCTGTCTCCTCGTGTCTGTGATGTGCGCTTTTTGTCGCACATTTAAAAATCATTTAAGTGCAGGGTGTCCTTAAGAGTAAACTGCAAAGCTCTGATGACTCTTTCAAATTACATTTCTGTTTCTCTTCTAAGCAGGTCAGGCATTAATATCTTGCTGATAACATTATTACCCCAGACTCAGACTGCAGCCGGTGAAACCTTTTTACAGTTTTGCCAACCCGAACATGACTGAATGTGACAGATATATTTAATTTGAAAGATTTAATACGGATTATTTAAAGATCCACTGTGGAGCTATGGCTTTGTTTAGAATGTTCCTTGGTAGAGATTAAACCTAGGCCACTACAGGCTACATTACAGGTCAGATCTGTGGAATGGCAACCCTGTTCACAGAGAGAATTATTGCATTTTTGAACAGCAGAAATACCTGTAATGAATAAAACGCTTTATTTATTAATAAAAATCTGTACTATAAATGGTCCAGCTCTGTGTGATGTACCTTTCTTTTCCGCTGGGGCCTTGTCTGAGTCAGTGGATTTCCCAGAAGGCCGTGCTGCTGCTGCTGCTGCTGCTGCTGCTGCTGCTGCTGCTGCTGGCTCAGGCGTGCTCCCTGTGCTTCCTGGAGTGATTAGTGTGCTTAAGGCCCCCACGTCACTCACACAGAACTGAACAAAAAAGGAGAACAAAACACAGCATTTCAGACGCCTTCTATGGAGAAAACTGGGGCTGCAACTAACAATTATTTTAAACCTTGACCAGTGATTATGTTGTGAATGAATCAACAAAAAAGATAAACAATATTTACAAATAAAGTCCTTTCATGAAACATTCTCTTTTGACAGTTGTTGAATAAATAAAATATATATCACAGTACTTTCAGGCTATCAGACCTGTCAGCCAAATACATTTTTAGTCAAGGTATTTTGATGTCTTTTCTTAACCTCTACAGAAAAACCTCCTGACACCGGCAATGCTCCAGGAGGGGGTCTCACCTTGAGGTTGGTGCTGGGCAGGATGGCCATGCCCTCTTTCCACTCCAGCACGTGGACGATGCTACAGGCTCCGCCCACGTGAGCCGTGAGGGGCGTGGCCTTTGTCCCGTCTCCCAGGGTTACGGCCTGAGTCACCTCCACCTTCTGGTGACTGGGGACGGGAGCTGAGGAGCGTGAAAACATGTATTAAAATACACACGGGGCAATGAGTTCAGTAACAGTCTCCTCCCAGGGCGCCGGGTTAATGTGATTCCCCCGTGAGGTCATTGACTACAAACAGTAAAACAAGATCATTTTACTAAATATTTCACAAACAGGACTATTTTTGTCTAAAGCAGCAGATACCAGCCTGTGGTGCCATCTGCTGAGCACTCGCTGCTTTTAAGCTCAAATCTCATGACAACATACACAACTTAAAACACAAATTCTTATGATAATTATTGTGTAATTATAATACAATGTGGACTTTTCAGAAAAAGTCAACTAAAGGTTAAGCGGCACTGACAGACATAGAGGGATTCTCCTGGACCTCAAACACAGAACAGCTTTTCTACACATTTTAAAATAAATTCAACTGTCACTATGAGAAAAAAGATTTAATATTTTTAAGATATAAGTTTATATTTCTTTACACATGGAAAGACTATTCTGAGCTCTGTTCTCTTGAATATTTCAACCTTGTGACTTTATATGCGTAAAAGACACAAAAGAGTCCTTTGCAAAAGCCTTAGCACAGTTTTACATTTGTGGGCGGCATAGAAACTTTTTCATAGCGCCTGAGTTATGGATAAATTCAAGTCTTTTAAACATGAACACAACACAATGTGGCTCTCATCTGATTGATAAAGAACAGCATCTGACTCATAAGGAAACAGGGAGGGGTCTGTGTGCTGGGCTCAACAATATACTCACTGTATGCATGATTTCTTTGCACAGTAAAATTACACTTAGCTTTTAGCCTCTGACATATGCAACTGTGTGTAAATAAATCCTGATTGTTTCTCTAATTGATTGTAAATAAATGGAGTAACTGGTTAACTGGTTTAAGTCTGTTTATTTAGAATTGCCCGGGTTTGGCGTCACACTGCCTTAGTCCGGGTCTTGGTCCGGTCTCTGTGAGGTACCTGGGAGGAGCAGGGCGGTGGTGGTGTGGGGCTGGGCTCTGGGTTTGCTCTTGGGCACGGCGTCGGCGCCACAGAAGAGGATGGTCTCAGAGGAGGAGGAGGAGGGGCCGACGACAGGAGGAGGAGGACCGGGGGGCGGGGCCAGGTGGGAGTGGTCCGGCTCTGTGGGCGGAGCCTCGGAGTTCACTTTGGCGCTCATGGCCACTTCACTGTCCCTCACTCCGGAGCGCTGGAAACAAAAGGGAAGATTAATGCTTGGATTAGTTTAGGTTCGATTAGTTTATTCGTACACGTCGGTGAATTAATTTAGCAGATTTGAAAAGCTGGTCTCACATTTCCCATTTCATTCATCCACAATAAACACATATAACAACACAATGACAAATTAAGTGTTACGTTGCTCCAGAGCAGAATGGTTTTGTCCATAAATAATTCATTCAGTCCTCACGCTTGGCCAAAAAACATAATAAATTAACATAAAATATATAAAAGACAAGATTTCCAACACAGGGACATAAAATCCATTAATAAATACAGGATTTCCACTCCTCTTCACTGACTTTTTATTACTTTACGGCACCAACATGTGCAGAATTTAGCTTTACTTTTAGGGCTAAATATGAGATTTTAACCCTTTCCATTCGTCTTATGGTGTTATAGTTTTTAACATTCAAAATACTGTGTTTATTGTCGTCTTTTTTAAACAAAACATCTCATTGTGTGTTGTTTTCCGGAGAACATTTGTTAGTCCAGGTGGCTGAGGATGTTAAAATGATGTTAAAACACTGTAGTTGTGTGAATGAAATGACAAACTTCCATGACTTTTCCAAAACTTTCATTGAATTTATAATATTCCACCACTTTTCCAGGTTTTCCATAACCGTGGGAACCCTGTAAATAGCAGTGGACTTTGACAGACCAAATATTTAGTTTCTAATATTTTAATTCTTGGCAATTTTCTTTTTTTCTCACAGCTGTATGTTGTGGACCTTTTGTAGGTCTCACCACCTACTTCTGTGTCTTAATGATGTTAAAACCTTTCCTGGAATGTCCCACAATATTTGTCTTGGAAACTATGCCATCAATAATCAAATTTTGTTTCTAATTCTAATAAGTTATTCAAAAATAAAAGAGAAAAACTAATTCAAAATCACATATTTTATAACGTACATATTCTTAAGTTTTTTTAAAGGTGCTTTTAAATGTAACTTTTCTGACAGAGGATTCACCACCTGCTTGTTTCCACTGCAAATTTCTCTGATTTGATCAAGATTTTAAAACTTATATCAGGTTATTCTTGTTTTCAGATGTATTTTTTTACTCACTGGTTCTAAGACAAAGACTTGATTCTAGTCTAGATGTCGCTTATTTTAAGATAACTTGTCAATTAAAGTTCTCTGTCCATGCAGCAAGATCATTTCACTGCTTTTAAGTCATTTTTGATATATTTAAGTGTTTATATCTTAAGCTTTTTTGCAGGGCCATGGAAATATTACTGTTTTTACCTTGATTATTCCAGCGTTAACTAGTCTCCCGTGTGATGACCAAGTTCATGTGTAAAAGGAGAAACAGATCCGCACTGCAGCTCTTTGAAGCTCCCAAACTTTATTTCTAAGACTGAAGAAGGGCTTGACCTGAACCGTCACATCTCGGTGTCGCTGAAATCAAAATTTGGGAGCTTCAAAGAACTGCAGTGCCAATCTCTTTCTTCTTTCGCACGGTTTTTTGCTTTTGGATCCAGCACGCGGTCGCAATTTTTGTTGGATGTGCACGTTTTTATCTACGAAATTCATGTTAATCACAATGGAGACAAGTTAATGGCCAGATTTATGGAGAAGCAAGCCAGAGCGCTGCAAGAATTCATGTTTTTTACGGTAATTTTGAGCTATAAAACTATAATAAATAGCTATAATTAAACAAATGTAAGGGAGGTGTGTTTAAAGCTGCACTGTTGAACATTCCAGGCAAAGAAATAACATCTCACGTTTATATTAAATTATGGGAAATTGCAGTTCTGGTAGTATTTTGCCTTGTGTAAAAGTTTTAGTTCCTCTTCCCACTATGAGTAAATCACCAAAAAGTATTGAGAAGTAACTGAATATGTGAGAAAACGTTCACTTCAGGATACTAACTTTGAGTAACCGTATTTCAGTACAGTTCCTCTTTCATTTGGTGGAGCTCAGAATTACTTATCAAGGGAAAAACATGGCGGCGCTTCACACAGTTTAGGCTTCAAACTGCGCATAATTAGTGAGAAAAGCATAAAACACTCCTCATGTGTGATTTTTCCATCTCCAGTCAGTGATAGGAAATGCATAACAAACAGTGAAACGAACATAAAGCTGTTTTTACACTATAATTTAAATGCAACTCTACGTAAAAGTTTTCAGAATACAGGACACGGATTGGGCCATGTATCAGAAAATGCTACAAAACACATTTTAATGCAAGTATTTAATGTTCTGCAACTAAATATATTCTTTCCATCACTGTTTACAAGTGACAAAAGCTTTAAGTTTACAAAATGCACCACTACTGCAAAAATAATAGTCTAGATTTAGACTTAGACAAACTTTATTTATCCACAAGGGAATTTTTTGCGGCCCAGTAGCTCACACATCAGAATATATTATAATAACAGTAAATAAAATCATAAATAGCAATAATAAATTCTAAAATAAGTTGCAAAAAAGAGCAGATAAGGCATAACTATATAAATGTATATGTACAAGTCAAAATAAAATAGGAAAAAAAGCAATAAAAAGTGGAGTGGTTTGTATAATAATAAAATTGCGGGAAAAAAAGTGCATAATTAATTCATTCATGACTTATTCATGACTAATATGAGTCAGTATAATCACATTTCCTTTGTGCGTCAGTCATTTTAAGCAGCTTTTTTGTATTTTAGTTAAACAAATGACTATTTATGCCCCTGTTTGCTGTCAGCAGGGATTAAATTGGTCAAAAATAGAGACATTTCTTGTATAAAACTGGGAAAAATAAAAAGTGGGACTGTTCTGGGTGAATAGAGACGTCTGGTCATCCTATATTTCTATTATTGTTTTGAAGTAACAGTTTTCTCATTTATTTTTGCTCATTTTTGGCTACTCTTCATAGTAATAAGCATAGTAATAATTCACATAGACTTTTATAACTCACATAAATATAAGCAAATATAAATATAAACCGATATTAAATTGCAAAAAGTGGTGAAATTCAGTTTTAAGAAGCAAATCACAAACGAGGTTATTCAAAGTTCGTGTCCATTTGTGGTTTTGTAGCAGGGAATAACATGAAGTCAATTAAAAAAAACAAAAAACAAATTAAATATTGAAGTTTCTCTAATTTATTTTAAGCAAAAGGAATTTTAATTGAATAACCATGACCCTGAATGACTTAACAGCGAATTCTATTAATAAAAACCGCGATGAAGCAACATTTATTCTACAGAAAAGCAATTCGGTTAAAATGGCGGAGGATGTAACTCAACGTTGAGCCAACAAAATGTGTAAAAGGCGGTGAAATTCTCGTTTTTTTCCCCTGATAAATTTCCCCTGTCACCCGCCAGGCTAACGTCTACAAAACCGGTCCCATTTTGGATGAATTATTTAGTTATACACAGATTTAATATCCCGTAAACCCGAGCTGAGCTAATAATAGTTTAGTCAATTAAGCGACTGCCATTACCATTTATGTATTTAAACGTGAAAATCTTACAATCTGATTTTCACAACGTCGATAAAAGGTTTTAACGACGGAAAATAAACGCGCGGCTTTCGGGGCGTTTTGGCGTCAAGGCCCGTGAATTGGAAACCCTTCTCCGAGATGATTAATGTGAAAATAAATCGCATTTCGAGCAGGTTTTGGACTGAAATTTGGGCTTACCATCTCTGATCTCCTGCGGCTCCGGAGCTCCCACTGCGCATGCGCGGGACACACGTACACTAAAGCCGCGTTCGCAACAAAACACAACAAAAAAAAATGCAAATACAGGATTCGGACTTAAGGCAGCTTCTACTTCACCTAAAGAAATATATGTGCACGATATTAGCTCAGCATGCACTGAAATAAGTCCCAAAATTCAGTATAAATTCATTAACTTAAAGCAGCTGGGAGTTTTATATAATTAGCTGGATATAGGTCATGTTCATACTGCAGTCAATAAGATGGCAAGTCACAAAATTTTCTTTAAGACCTTTTATTCATACATGTAATAAAAAACATCCAGTCTGGACTTGCAAGCATGAAGAACCTATTTTCCACAGATGAAGTGAAAGGGTGTTTCGGGTAATCCTAAAGGGAATGCGGCTTTTTTAATAAGCCCAATGCAGCCACACAAAATGTAAAGCCCTGGTATGGCAAATTAAAAATATGCAACAAAGTCAAGCATTTAACTCAAAAGCTGCTGTTACATTTGAGCAATATATGGAAAAACCAGAGGGCTCACTGCCAAAAAAGCCAAAAAAAAAAAAAAGCATTTAGATACTAAACACAACTACATCAATAAAAAAGGGATGATGGGGCATTTGTACATTGTTCAAATGTGAAGTACAAAACACTCGGTTTAGCGAAGGATGCCTGGATTTTCTGTGGTTAGCAAGGGGGGCACTCAATGCCATTACACCTGCCTGAGCCCAGATCGAAAATCTGCAAATCTGTGCAAAGCTCCATGAAAGCAAAATAATTTCATCAATTAAATTGATTCGAGCCATGACAAACCACTTGAACGTCACGCCCAGTGCACCCTCAAGACAAAGTTTGTTGAATTGGGAAGCAATGCCTATTTCAACAGAGCATCTTATATACATCTTAAGAAAACACAAAGGGAAATTAACACTACTCCTGAGAAGCTGATCTGGACCTAGACCTAGACCTGGAGCGGGACTTGGATCTGGACTTTGAGCGTGAGGCCGAGCGCTTCTCTCTGGACTTGGACCTGCGCTCGTCCTCCTGCGGCGATGGCGAGCGGGATGTGGACTTGGCGTGGTCTCCTTTCCCGTTCTCCATGGGAGACGCAGAGCGGCTGTGGGACTTCTTATCTCCTGACGGCTCCTTGGACCTGCTGCGAGAGTCTCGCTCAGACTTCACCTTGGAGCGGCTCTTGGAGCGAGACTTGGACTTCCGCTCGGCTGAACCGGACCTGGACTTACGAGACCTGGACCGGGACTTGGACTTGTTAGAAAGAGACCTGGACCTACGGGAGCGAGATTTACTCCCTGCAGACTTTGAACGGGACTTCCTGCCAGATTTAGAGCGAGAGTGATGGCGTCTCTTGTTGCTACGAGAACGAGATCTGAAAATTTAAAAAAATATTTAATACAATGGCCCCTAATTTTACTTCATTTTTAAAATTGAGTTTAGTCATATTCAGACATGCTGGTCCAATCCATCACCAACCTGTCCAGAGGTTAAAGTATAAAATAATTTTTATTATTATACCTGGAGTGAGACCTGGAGTGGCTCCTGGACCTCGACCTGGACCTGCTGCGAGAGCGGCGCCGACTACGAGACCTGAGACAAAAAACAAATAAAAACAGTGAAGCAAACAGCTCAGAGGTGCAGTGAGTGAGGGTGCGAGTGTGAGGACTCACCTGGAGCGGCTGCCCGAGTACGACCTTCTCCTCTTGGGGCGGTCCTCCACCAGGCGGATCTTCCTGCCGTTGATGTCTGTGCCGTCCAGTTTGTCCAGGGCCCTCTTCATGTCAGAGTAACTCCTGAACTCAATCACTCCCTCATTGGTGCGCTCCTTGTGGGCATCTGCATAGGTGACCTCTCCTGCCTGCCGCATGAAGTCCTACACAAAAAAACATGGACTTTAGTAAAACAAGTAAAACAAGAACTCAAGTTGAAACCTGGGCTCATTCCACACCAACTGAAGTCACTTGCCTTCAGGTCTTGCCAGCTGCAGCGGCTGGACAAGTTCTCCACAATGAGGCGGTACTCAGTACGGACTGGGGGCCCGTACTTGTCTCTGCCAGAGCGACTCCGGCTGCTGCTGTATCCTCCACCTCCGCCGCCTCCTCCTCCTCCACCACCACCACTACCTTTAACAAAAAACACAACACAAGTGAGAACAGGAGAGGGACTGTTGGGCACAGCAGTGGATCAAACACCTGCCCTCTAATACCAGCGTGGAACCACAACGAAATAACTACGTCCCATTTTCAAAAAAACGTTTGTGTAAAATATGTAACATTGCCGCGGGCTTTACATTTTTAATTTTATTATTTGGTGTAGGTTTCTGCTATAAAGAACACCACTGCATCTGTTTCTGGCCATTCAAAGCTTGCCTTTACAGATCCACGTAAACAAATGGTCAGTGATGTTCTTTCGAGTTTGCTGAATCCTGGAACACAAACAGAAAGGGGGGCATCCACAACTCTTTAGATCAGGAACATTT
>KN503703.1:0-15194 GCA_000787155.1 Scartelaos histophorus | reverse complement strand
AAAATTTTTGGAAATAAAAAAAAAAAAAAAAAAAAGCTGTCCAATCAGGAAATCTAGACTGCACATATTACAGTTCTCACTTACAACTATTATTTGGATTGCAAGTTGTTTTACAAGAGCCGCTCCGCTTATGTTTGTCAATATAGAAACCAATGGCAATCCTCACCATCGCCCCTGGACTATTGGCAAAAGGCTGCTGTCATCATGGCTTCCGGTTAGGTCAGCCAAGGATCAAGGGGGCAAAGGTCACACACACATTGTAAGGTGAAAGCCAAGGCCAAACGGGACAGGCAGTCATCTTAGCCAGTCATCTTTAGCCTCAATGGACTCAGCCTCAGCCCGCAACTGGACTCTTTCAAATTGAAACATCAAGGACTTTGTTAATGTTGAAATTATAGACCAGTGAAAGTAACACACACCACAACAACAGGTAGTCTAGTAGTCTAACGCTAATGCTGCTCTAGATACAATTCTGGAAGATGGGTGGACATTTTCATAAAGGAGTGGAGTAAATGAATGAAGTAAACAATGCAAAAGAAAAAAAAGAAAAGAAAGAAAACTATATAATTACACTCAGGGTGGGATGAAGGAGTACAAAATCTAGTCATGTAATTTCTAAAAGGTATTCTCACAGTAGTCAAATTAGTGCTGCTCGATGTGAACTACCACCAAATATGCAGACTAAAATGTACCTCCGAGAAGTTGGCCCCCATGAAATGCAAACCTACACAAAAAAGTATCGTTTGTGTGATTATGGTTAAGATATCAGTTTTATTTTCAGACAATGACACCATCCCGCCTCTCAAAGCGTTAAATAGCCTTAAGACAGTAAGAAAATTATGCACAATGTTTGCATTTCATTTGTACTTGTGACAATTTTCATTTTTGCTAGTATATTTTTAAAATGTATTATTTTTACAGAAACTATATTATGTAATTTCCGCTCAGCTGCAGAGCGGATTGAGCAAAACCTGTGAAGATAAAAAATCTCAGGCTGTGGAAAAGTCTGTATCAGTCTTAAGTAACTTTCTTTCAGTTCAAATTTGATATAATTTTCCACAGGCTGAGACCGTTTATCTTCACTAGTTCAGCTGAGCAGAAATGACATTATAATTTCTGTAAAAATAATAATTTTAGAAATATACTTGCACAAATGAAAACATTCACAGCACAAATGAAATACAAATGTATTGCATCATTTTTTGCCTGTTTTGAGGGGCTGGATGACATCAGCCGAGAAAAAAAAAGTGCTTTAAACCTTAAGAACCAGAATAGCACAAATGAAACTTTTTGCAGCACAAAGGAAGCACAAATGGAGCACTAATGATTGACATATTTTTTGTGTGGGTTTGCATTTGATGGGGGGCAACTTCACGCAGGTCTAAAAGGTTCATCTAGTAAAATCAATATCAAAAAGGTTGGTTTGCGTGTGCAGTCCACATCGACACCTCACCCCAGGGGGAAGGGGAAAAGAGGGTGACTTGTAATAGACTGCACTTACTGCGCCCACCACCCCAGTAACCCCCACCGTAGCCATCTCGATCTCTCCGGGGTCCACGCGCGTGCTCCACTATCACCCGCTCCCCGCACAGCTCCTTCCCGTTCAGCTCGTACACGGCGTCGTCGGCGTCCCGGTTGTCTTCAAACTCCACAAACCCATACCTGCGAATGCATGCAAACTCCGGTTAAACCTACATGAGAAAACAAGGCAGATTGCACTGTGTGGCCAGAATTTCAAAACATAAAACTGGGAGATCTATCAAAGATTATTTGTTTCATTAGATTTTATTTTTAAACACCGCTGAATGTCTCACTTTGATTTTTTTTTTATCTGGAAAAAAAAAAAAAAAAAGATGTTTATTTCCAATTTAGATCAGATCACTTTGGTCCCTTTACTGCAAATTTTTTCCCACTGAAAATTTTAGACTCCAAGTTTTCACTGTTGAACTTGAGGGTTTGAAAATATTTGTGTTGCATATTTAAAAAAGGACGTTTAATTTTAAATGAAAATGAACACTTAAAATTTCAGCAATTAAAATTCTGAATTAAAAAAAAATTAAAAGAAAGAAATTCAGCAGCATTTAAAATTCAAAATCTGAGGAAACTTGAATTATCTTCCATACATAACCTTTTTTGTGTGGTTTGAAGTGATAACATTGTGAAACGAGCGCGTAATTAAGGAAAATTGTTACCCAGAAACCGTTCATGTGAGCGAGTATGGTCATATTTTCTGGGTGTTTTGGTTTTTAAGCAGATTTTTACCATTTTACCTAAACAAATGACAATGTATGCCTCTCTTTATTGTTGGCATGGAACAAATAGCTCAAAAATAGGAAGGTTTCATGTATAAAACTGGGGTTGTCCCGGGTAAATTGGGACGTGTGGTCACCCTGAGATTGCAGAAGAACTGGGGTTAGCTAAGCGATGCTAGCCAGGCCCGTTAGCCATTTGCTAGTGAAGCAGATACAGAGCCGCCATGTTGGCCATGCGACGCCAACCAAACAACAGAGCTCTAAAGTCGTGCTAATTAATAATCTAGCCCGGCTGACGCATGATGCAATATATATACTGATTTTGCTACATTTACAGCATCTACAGGTCAAACTACATCACACAAAGACAAACAAATAACTTAAAATAATCATAAACGTCGTTGAAGCGCGCCAGCTAGGTCCGGATAACGCGTGTTCCACTTCTCAACTATGAACTCTTACCCATTTTTCAGATCGATCTCCATGAGCTTGCCATATCCGCTGAAAAACCTCTGGATGTCTTTCTCGCGGACGTGGTAGCTGAGTCTGCCGATGTAAACGCGGGGCATGGTTCGGGTCCAAAGTTGTGGCGTGTTCCGCGGCCTGGTCCTGGACTCACGCTGAACGAGGCTCCTGCAGACAACGAGTTCGAGGGACGACGCACGACGCACATCATAGGGACGCTGACGTAAAGGCAATCCACCAATCAGAGGCGAGTGTGTGGCGCTTTTTCCGAGTTGTTCTTTTACTTAAAATTTATTTTATTTGCTTCTTTTTACTTATTTATTTACTTATTCTTTTTTGCTGTCTGGTTCTCCAAAAAAAAAAAAATAATAAATAAATAAATAAATAAATAATCTGTTTTAAAAACCAACGTATCGACAATCCAACAATCCGAGGCAAGTGTGTGGCTTTGTTTCCGGGTTGTTCTAAATAAAATCATAATCACATGTTAATAATATGTTTAGTTGAGAGAAAATATAGGTATAACCAAATTATAAAAGCTATCTATGGATTTGTCGTTGCTGATATCTCTCCTGGCGTTGAATTTTGTGCTTCAAAGTGAAAAAACAAATTTTTGCCATTTCCGTTACATAATGATTGCTTCCTCAAGTCAATTAAAGGAGATTACATTCTTAAAATAAATTTTAAAAAGAAAGAAATTAAAACGATTAGAGCTAAGTATCTTTGCTTTGCAGTTCCGCCTAAATCAGATCTGAGCACTGCACAGCTCCTGAGTCAGGTTTAGGGCCCTTTGGTTGTCTTTGATGAATGATTTTAATTTATTCCTTTAAATTACAGCTTTAAAATCACCCCTTTATATGTAAATATGTTTTTATGTTTTTTATACATTTATTTTATTTTCATGTGAACTGTATAACTTTACAAGGTGTCTTTTTTGTTTGTATTTGAAAATCTGCAAAAAATAAAATAAAATAAAATAAAACAATCTGTTTAGTTGTAAAACCAGGGAACATTTGAAGTGAGAAAATGCGCAATTCTAATTTGTGGGATGTAGAAAAGGATTGTGGTTCACAGGGTGCGTCTCATGTAAATGGTTAAGTTTGGTTGATTTCTAATAACAAATATTTCCCGATAAAATGTTTCCTTTGTAAAATCTATGGTAATGTAGGTACAGTTTGAAATCAACACCTAACTAACGTTTACATTTTTATATTTTTCATTAATTATATATGCCTACAATAATTATTCCCTATTTCACTACTTAATTTGAACATATTATTACCATTTATATTTATGCTCTTTGCTATTATATTGTGATAAGTGAGGTACTGTGTCCAAATCATTTCCTTTGTGCATCAGTAAAGTTTGTCTAAGTTGAAGTTGTGAATTTAAAATTGAGGTTCCTGGTTAGACAGTGTCTATTCGATTGTTTAGTAGCAAAAAAATTATATACATCTATTTCAGATGATATTGTAAAAGATAAAGTTTGCTCATACGTCTGCCATGGACACAGCAGTGTAGTTTTTAAAAGTTAACTCTAAGCTTTAATCCAAGCAGGAGACAAAAGTGGAGAGAGTTGAATATTTTATTTTTGTAAAAATCTGATTTGAAAAGAACATCAGCCAGTTCTCCACACTTCCCATCACGAGAACCAGGTTTTCAGTCTTATGATCAGCTTCATTAGGAGGTGGCCCCAGAACGTGACTTGCCTGCTCAGAAGTGAGTTCTATGAATAAAGATGTTCAAATATGGAGATAAAGGTTTTTGTTTTTTTTTTATAATTGTACTGTAAAGTGAAATAAAGAAAAACTGATGTCTGATGTTACACCAGCGTTTCTGTTGCATATACCTGTAGAACTACACGGATACCATCTAGGTCCATTCTGTATTTTAATTATCAAATAACCCTGTAAAAGGATTCCTATGACTTTATTTAAATGCTTTAATCCAATTTGATATTTAAAACATCCTAGTACTGCGTAAAGGCAAATGGTCAGAAAGTATTATAGTCTGTTTGCATGTACAACTCTGCTAACGAAATATTACAACATTCTGAGGAAAGATTGAGAAAAGACTCAAGCCATGTTCATGTGAATTTTGCAGGTATCAAGAATCACAGCAAAATGAAAAAAAAAAAACACAACTAAGTGGTGCAGGGTTCACCAAATCAAATGCATCCAACGTATCATCTGCATCTGAGCCCGAACCATCTCCTCTTCAGATCCTCCCTCACTCCGCTCAGGCCCCACAGACACCAGCCAACCCCCACAGTCCCACACAGAGTCCTTGCAGCCAGCTCGCCAGGCCGGGGGGGCGCGGGGCTTTAGGTGGCTTTGGCCCGGAGCTGTGCCCTTTTGCCAGTGACGGCCTGGAAACCGGTCTTGATGCTGGCGACGGAGCAGCGGGAGTGGCACGTCTCGCACTGGAGGAAGTAGAGTCGCGTGTCCTTCTGTAGGATGGTCTCAGGTGAACGGCAGGTATGACATGTCACATACTCCTCTGTTAGGGGAAAAAGACAGAGAGAGAAATGAGCTTTTATTGCCTCTAAAGGGAGAAATCTGTCTTGGGCATCAGGGGCAAAATGAAAATGGACAACACGCCCTTGCTAACCTCCCTCCAGCCTTCAGCCAGCACAATTCTTTTTCTTTTTAGCACATTGTAATGTATTCTGTTGTACATTTGTCTCTAAAAAAAGAAAACTAGACAACATCCAAACAAAACGCACACTATTTATATTGTTGCACCGGTCTTGATGCTGGCGACGGAGCAGCGGGAGTGGCACGTCTCGCACTGGAGGAAGTAGAGTCGCGTGTCCTTCTGTAGGATGGTCTCAGGTGAACGGCAGGTATGACATGTCACATACTCCTCTGTTAGGGGAAAAAGACAGAGAGAGAAATGAGCTTTTATTGCCTCTAAAGGGAGAAATCTGTCTTGGGCATAAGGGGCAAAATGAAAATAGACAACATCCCCGTCCTAACCTCCCTCCAGCCTTCAGCTAGCACAATTCTTTTTCTTTTTCGAATTGGCAATCAAAGTTCAAAATAGCATCATAAACACGCAGCAGTCTTGTAATTATGATAACCATACAGAATAAGAATGAAAATCCATCAACTCTGGACGTGTTGGGGCCAGATAAACATTGGGTTTTCAATCAGACGCAAGACGCTGTTTACTAAACCAATGCGGCGGTTCTGAATAATTATCATGCTAGAGTGTGTTAGCCAAGTAAACCACTGACAAAAATTGGTTCTACGTTCATATTTTTAAAGACTATAAAATCAGGTACAGCACCAGGAAGACGGTGTAAGTATCACTACAACATTTTTGCATCAAAAGTAAACCAAATTTTTTTTTACCAATCTCAGATATATATTCAGTGTTTCTCCGTCCATCTTTGAAACACATTTTATATAATTGTTGTCGAATTCAATACAATACAATACAAATATAAAAGGTGAAAAATGAAAGCGATGTCAGCATTTCTTGCTGCTTTTATACATGTGACGACTTTCACCTTCAGCAGAGACTGTTGGTGTACGGTATTTGCAGATATTATGTAAATGTTGACCTCAGGTTGAGAACATTTCGTTCAGATTAGTTCAAACCGCCCTCAGATACTTACTAATATATCTTCTCAACACATTTTCTATCTGTTTCTGCTGGAATCTGCCTTTGATAACGAGCTGGTTGTTTCCGTCTATGGAACCACTGTGAAAGAACAGCAAGAAAGTACAGAATATGAGATAAAATAATCACCAAATGTTAGTATAAGTAGTATTAGTATTAGTGAAATCCTTGTACCTTGTACCCAACTCAGCCAGAAGGAAAGCGAGGAGATGTTTGGGCTGACGATGCAACCTGGAAGAAGAAGGAACAAAACATGTTTTAAAATATTATTGGAAAAACTTTCAACTATGAGATGATTTTGATTGATTATTTTATTTCGGTCACAGGTTTAACCAGAACCAGGACTGATCCGAGGACAGAACCAGGACTGAGACCTGCTGAAGAGCAGGGGTCCTGGTTCAGTCCTGGTTCAGTCCTGGTTCAGTCCTGGTTCAGTCCTGGTTCAGTCCTGGTTCAGTCCTGGTTCAGTCCTGGTTCAGTCCTGGTTCAGTCCTGGTTCAGTCCTGGTTCAGTCCTGGTTCAGTCCTGGTTCAGTCCTGGTTCAGTCCTGGTTCAGTCCTGGTTCAGTCCTGGTTCAGTCCTGGTTCAGTCCTGGTTCAGTCCTGGTTCAGTCCTGGTTCAGTCCTGGTTCAGTCCGTACATGGCATCTCGATGTTACTTCTGCTCAATAAAAACGCCTGTGAAGTGAGGATGTATTTTTGACCGTGGAGTCACGTCTGTGAATTCATATTTGTACCGAAAAAAGTCAAATTGTAAATTTTCATTTCATGCTTGTAATTCACTTTTCAATTTGTATTATGATGGACAAAATACACAATATATTTTCTGTAGGACTGGACTCGTCTGAGACTTGAAGCTTTCATGCTCCATATTAAAATGTTAAATTTATTTCTAAAGTAATTTTCTTGCCCTGTGATAAAATATGATTAATGGACTTGGGTAAAGGCTGAAGTGACATGTTCAGTGTGTCTCGTGTTGTATAGTGTTGTACAGTGTGTGTTGTACAGTGTGTGTTGTATACAGCGTGTTGTATAGTGTGTGTTGTATACCGCGTGTTGTATACTGCGTGTTGTATACAGCGTGTTGTATAGTGTGTGTTGTATACCGCGTGTTGTATACTGCGTGTTGTATACTGCGTGTTGTATACCGCGTGTTGTACAGTGTGTGTTGTATACCATGTTGTATAGTGTGTGTTGTACAGTGTGTGTTGTATACCATGTTGTATAGTGTGTGTTGTACAGTGTGTGTTGTATACCATGTTGTATAGTGTGTGTTGTACAGTGTGTGTTGTATACCATGTTGTATAGTGTGTGTTGTACAGTGTGTGTTGTATACCATGTTGTATAGTGTGTGTTGTACAGTGTGTGTTGTATACCATGTTGTATAGTGTGTGTTGTACAGTGTGTGTTGTATACCATGTTGTATAGTGTGTGTTGTACAGTGTGTGTTGTATACCATGTTGTATAGTGTGTGTTGTACAGTGTGTGTTGTATACCATGTTGTATAGTGTGTGTTGTACAGTGTGTGTTGTATACCATGTTGTATAGTGTGTGTTGTACAGTGTGTGTTGTATACCATGTTGTATAGTGTGTTGTGTGGACATGTGTGTGTCACTTTTGGTTTGGTCAGCCAGTGCATAAAGTGTCTCTGGGAGCGACACATAAACACACACACGACTCGACCAGGATCCACTGAATCGTTTTCACTCATTAAAGCAGTTTGGAGCCTGCAGCTCCGCCTCACTGTAATGTTCCACAGTGTGACTTTAAACACAACAGAAAACAGAAAATTCTGCCTTACGTTTAGTCAATTATAGGTGATTTTTTGACTATGAGTGGGGTCGCCTCTCCACAGTTCTGACCTGTAGCTTGGACTTGGTTTTGTGTCATAATGTGATAATGTGAAGCGTCTGAGAGACCCTCCATGAGAAAAGTTACACCGTGCAGCTTTAATGGCAGTCACCAGGGCGATAACACGTACAGTTTGCAGATGTCTGTGAAGTTGACGAAGGAGGTTTTCTTTGTTCCCACTCGGACGACCTGAGGAGGCTTCATCACAAACTTCCTCTTCTCTCCGGCCACCATGTCTGGATTCTTCTCCCTCATGATGTTGAACACTCGATTCAACAGCTGCCAAAAAGGAACGTCACAGTCAGCAACAAAAGCGTCACAATGAACCAGTTAAAAGCTCCAGGATTATGCAAAACTGACTCTTGAGCTTTAAGCCGTGTTATAATGCTGTTACTGCCTCAAAAATAATAATACGGACCCTTTAAAATATAAATTAGTACAGCGAATATTGTTGATAGCAAAAATTGAAAATAGATTTGAAATTTCCAGTGTAATCTTTCAATGTGATATTTATGTATTTTTGGGGTTACTTTCAAAAATATATTATTCATTACCATTAACATTTCAGTTCTCGGATATTTTTAATTTCCATACATTTTCCCCATAATCATTTGAAAAAAATACACTTTAAAACACATCAGATCTAAATGTGAAAGAAAATGTGTTGGATATCAGCACCAGTACGGGCAGGGCAATGAACAAAAGGAAACTTTTAATGGAAATCACATTTTCAGCCACAGAGGGTTTATTTTATAGAACCCTGAAAATCAAAATAATATAATGATGTGGCAGGCTGCTCTGTTTTGCCAAAAGTTTATTTCTGCAACTCAAAATGCTCGTCAGTATCTTAACCCCAGAGGTCTGTGCTGAAGTCTGTTTGTGATTGTCTGGGCAGAGACATTCACACCAGTGTCCTGCTGTTGGTCATTCTGCAGGACACAGTGTTCAGCCTGTTCCTCGCTGCACAGAGGAGCAGATATGGGTCCTGCTGCAGGGCCGAGGACCTTCTGAGACTCTGTCCTGCTCTACTAGAGGAACTATCTCATGAAATCTATACAGACTGTGCTGGAGACACATTAAATCTCCTTGGAACAGTACGTCCGGATGTGCCGTCCTGGAGAAGCTGGACAAACTGTGCAGCTCCTGTAGGGTTAATGACCCCACACTCCAGTAGAGACGATCACTGCAGCCGAAGCACAAAACCAGCCAAAAAACACCAAGAGGGAGAAACTTGAAATGACCTCCACATGCAAAACCAGTCATGTTTTAGGGTTTGTCTCATTGTTGCTGTTCATTTCTATTAACAGAGGTGCATCCTTTTCTTCCTAAGACATTGCCCTGACCACATTTGTATTGATTATTTTTTCAGATTGATGTGATCTGATGTAGTTATTTTGAGCAGTGTATTAGGAGAAAGCTCGTGTCCGTGTGTCATACCTCATCATAGGTGTAGTCTCGCTCTGAACCCGCCCAGGCCGGTCCTGTGGAGGAGCTGAAGGAGATGCCGTCATTGTTCTTACTGTCCTCGTCCTCCAGGGCTGAAATGTGGCACAGACCGTTTACATTTCACATTATGGCAACTACATGAGTAACATTTATCATAAGCTCGTCTTACTGTCGTCCTTCTCCAGTTCGTCCTCATTAAACTCCACTTTCCTCTGCTTCTTTTTCTTTTGGGGAAGTACGAGGTCCAAATTGTCCTCTTCCAGCGGCTCTGGCTGCTCCCCTTCAATTTTCAGTTCCTGGTTTGAAGAAATATGATCAAATTAGGGCTGGGCAAAATGGAGCAAAAAATATATCACGATACACGATATATATCTCAATATCTGTACAAAAAATAACCCCCCAAAAGTACTGCAAAAACAAAAATGTTGAAGTGCAAAGAAGTGGTCAGTTCATAAAGGAAGGTGTAGGAAAGTGCGTCTTCAACATTAAAAACTAAATAAAAATCCCTGAATAAAAATAATTTAACTGTAAAATAAAGGAAGAAATAAGCTCCTTTAGCAGAGGAAGCTTGGGAGGTTCTTTATTTTAATAGATCCATGTTCCTCATGTTGAGACTCACGAGGAAGAAAAGTGACGAAGCAAAAGAGAAGGAAACAAACGAAGCGACAAATCAGGAGTAAATATAAGCATCATATCGATATATACGATATGTCCAAATCCATATCGAGTTCTAAAAATATCTCAATATATTCGCTATATCGGCCACCCCCAGATAAAATACAGTTTAACCCAATGAAAGTGAATACAAAAATACCATCTTTACCTTCATTCCTTCTTCCAGTTCATTATCAAACACTTTTTTCGGTTTCTTCTTCTTTTTCTTTTGATTGAAGAAATTTAGGTCGTTCAAATCATCTGAGGTTTCTAAAGAGGAACAAAACATATTGTTGAGAATCAATATAATGTTATTATTATTATTTGGTTAATAATGGTTGCAGTTCCCAAAATGAAATCAACTGAAGCTTTGAGGCACAAGGGACAGTCATATAATCTCATATAAACTCACCAGAACACATTTTAAAGTCAGATAACTGCAGAAGAACGATAATACTGAAACTATTTTTGTTACTAACAATAAACCAGAAGCGTGATCATCAATTAAAAAGACTGAAAAATGTACAATATTCTGAAGAAAAAAAAAGTCCATTATTTTGTCTTAACAGTCACTTCGGCCCCTGAACTGCTCCAATCTAAGGTTCTGTCTACGGCAAATCACAAAGGCTGGAAGTATTAGAATTTATTAGAAGTTTTATTCTGCATAAAACTGCTAATACTGTAGTTTAGGTCTGTACAAGGATCAATGACGTCTAAGGATTTTCAACAAGGAGATTTCAAAATCTTTTTCAAATATTTACAATGTCAGGTGGATAAATCTGTGTTTGACATTTATATGAAGCATTTTTAGTGTTTTTTATGCACAAGAATTGGCTACAACCTTAAAAATGTCATGTGGTGTGACTGAGAATAAAGTAGTTTTATTTTCTAAAACCTGGTTGGGATTTTAATCTAAATTCTGACTCATATGAACACGAGATTGAGATTTGAAAACATGAAAACACTAAAAACACGTCAAAAGTTTTTTTTTTTTCATTTTTGGCATATTTTCTGATTAGATTTAGAGTCAAGAAGTTTAAAAATCCTGAGTTAAGGGCGGACGGTTGCACCACATGAACATTTGACGCTTTAAGGACAAAAAACATGCAGAATAACAGGACAGAGATATTACAGCTATGTGAGGAATTATTATGAAATTAGAACCTTTTTAACTGAAGAAACTGGACACACGTCACGTCATTGACCCACAGACCCACAGTCTTAAATGTGATTCTTGTATTGGTTTTTCAGTTCATATTTCAGTCTTTTTGTAATTTCCTCTGGACTATTTAAAAAGTGAAACTGAAAGTCACATTACAAAGCATTCTGCATTTATCACGTGTGCAATTTGTTTGAGCATTTTTGTTGCAATATTCTCAAATCTGAGGTGCAGAAGGTTGAATAAAAAACTTCTATGGCTAAACTTCAAGCCAACTCTCCTTTTAACATTATAACTGCAAAAACTGGCAATTCCAGAGTTGAAATAATCCAAATGATTCTGGTGTGGAGTTTCAAAACATAGAGAAGCACTTCCTGTATTACTGCATGACATCACGAGGTGGAACAGGAGTGTTTTTGGACAATCTCAGCTTTGGTAAGCCTAAGGTTCGTGTTTTAAACGTGTGAATGAAGCAAAAGCAGAAGTTTTTGATGAGGAAAGATCAGAAAATAGAGCAAAACATACTTAGATTAATATATTATGCTGCTTTATTTTAACTGAGTCCGTGGCACAAAGTTTTAATATTATCGTTAATCACAATATTTCTCTGTAGTGACATATCGTGCTTTAAAATCTGTTATCACGATCGGCCTCTGTGCAGGTGCGTTTGAAGGGGGGATTCCTAAACACTAAAAACAGAACTACGTCAGTGTGAACCTTTCTTCCTGCTGTCGTCCTCGTCAAAGTCCACCTCCCGGTCGTCTCCGGCCTCAGGCTCCGCCTCCTTGGTCTCCACCTCTTTGGCCTCCTCCGCCGCGCCGGGACCTTCTCCTCCGTCCTCCTCCAGCATGAACGGCTTCTTCTTCTTCTTTTTCTTCTTGGTCATGTTGGGATCGAAAATCATCTGAGGAGCAAAAGCATTTCTTAGTTAGAATTAGTCGTGAATGTCGACTCCAATATTTAGTATAAAGCTTTAAATCTGTGTAGTCACCACTCATGATACTGAAATTTTAAACTTGATTTCAATACACAGTACAGACAAAATGGTAGTACTTTCTTGTCTATTCCCATGTGGCCTTCGAACTGTGTAATCCCTCAGTGGTTTATGGGCGTATACTACTCTATGTGCTCTTATACTTGTTCTGATACAGCTCAAGATCCTTCTAAAACTGCTCAGGCAAGGTTCATTTGTGTCCTGTGAACGTGAAGTAGTCTCATCTAGTTTCAATACTAGTTTTAACCCAACCCCACCTTAAAACCACAATTATTGCAGAGTTCTGTAGTCTTTTCAGCTGGACGGTTTGGCACCTGCTTGTCTCAACGAGGTTATTGTTTTTTGCCTGAAATGTTGCCCAGTAGAGCTTTAAACTCACATCATCTACAAGGAGAGAAGCAGATGATGTGAGCAGACCTAGTTACCAGTGTGTAAAAATACTGAAATATCGATATAACACGCAGTTTAATGTGATGATACAGTATGATTTGGTATATTTTACTCAATTATTTTGTTACAGCGCAATAATTTTGTTACTTGTTTAGTGGAAGGAAACAATTATGCAACACATTTGGAATATTCACTGTTTTGATGATCGTAGCCATGATTTAGCCTTTTTTTAAATTGAACCGTATTGAATGGATTTGAAATATACCGTAATTTCCGGACTATTGCGCGCACCCGAATATAAGCTGCAGGTGTCCACGTCCCCAAGAACGTTTTCAAGTTCGCTCCGTCTGCTTTTATCGCCTCTGAAAGTGTTTTTTTTTTGCGTTGAGTCAGTTCGTCGCTGCCGTCACCTCCGTCTCGACTCACTGATGCAGAGTTTACAGCAGCAGCTCTACGTCCTTCTTCAGATCAGTCGCCTTTAACTTAAAAGCTGCATCTTCTGCGATTCTCTGTGTCTTTTCCATGAGTATTGTGTGTGCATGAAGCGCAAAATAACTGTTCAAAACCCAATAAAACGAGCGTCTTCCTCTGCACATCCCCCCGTCTCTCCCCGTCTCTACTGCACACGTCTCCTGCACAAAGAGACGCTGTCGGGTCTTGGATCTCGTCGGAGTCTCGTAGGATTTCAGCAGATTTCAGACTCTCCCGGGGGCAGGTTATGGATAAGGTCTGAGTGGACGTTCGGCGACTGAAGTTTGAGATGTTTCTTCTTGTCATTTAGGCATTTTCCTGAATTTAGTGCATACAGGTAAGACGTGTCCCCCTCACTAATGTTCATTTAGCATCACCACTTATTTTACCACACGGGGATAAACTGTTTTAGTGATGACAGCATCGCTCGCTAATGCTGCAGCTTCATTTTAACCCTAGATCCATGTGTTCACTGCACAGACAGCGCCGTTTTCTGCACGCAGACTGAACTTATCCGCTGTGTTGCCAAATAAATAATCCGTCCATATATTAGCCGCACTGTTATATAAGCCGCAGGGTTAAAAATGCAAGAAAAAAGCTTATAGTCCGAAAATTACGGTATTGTATTAAATCAAAAGCGCATTGTATCGAGATATATATCGTTTCATGGCCTATGTATCGAGGTATGTACGGTATAGTATCGTGCATGTTTTTCAAAGTAATCGAAATACCTGCCTCTAAATGAGCAACTGCAAGACAGACACATTTAATGCTACACTGTGGAGTATTCCAAGTGAAATGCAGATGGACGACTCCACCAGAAAGTTACATAATGAATCTTTAACAATTGATGGGTCAATAAACCAAATTATACTTACTTAGAACATAATAATTGATAATACACCACGACATGTATTATTAGCATTTCAATCAGTAGTAACATCATAGTAACGCAAGCATATGCCCAACAGTAATTGCGTAATTCATATTGACAACTCTATTTTCTAATGTCGAAATAGTTTAATAAAAGACTGCTAAAACGATGTGGAGTGCGGATAAAGGAACCATTATTTAAAACAAAGAACAGCCCTGTTTGTGTATAATGAAAATCTGCAGTCACGGCTAACGTTACTGAAGATAACGTTAGCAATAATTAGCTTCCTGCGGTCAAAGCGTTTTCATTTTTTTTACTTCTGTCCGATCTCATATATAAATTATCCGTTTTGTTTTACCGTATTGTTAATCTGACACAATCTAAATCAGTGTTGTAAAGTGTATTTCCGTGGATTAGCGGTCGGGGTGGGCCGCTGTTAGCTTAGTGCTGCAACCATGTGAGAGGAGCCTGGAGAACCGCGATCCGGAGAGGCCCCGACACACTCATCCACTTTAGCCCGGATCAGGGACACGTATCCACGGAATCTGAGTCGAATCAACCGAGCGCTACACCGGGTCCCCCCCTGGGAGCTCACCTCGTCTCCGGACATGTTTGCTGCGGGTGAAAGTCTGGGATCTGCCGCCTTAAGTGCTCCGGAATCAGGTCCTCTCCTCTGCGCCGCTGGACGAGTCTTGCATCAGCGTACGGACACAGTGCGCATGCGTGCCGGGACGGTCAAGCAGTGACGCACGCACGCACAGTGAGGGGAGTGCGTCAGCTGCGTTCAAGGGTCAGCGGTTCAAACGGGATTACAAAGGGTTTACAAAATTTACATCATAGTTTAGGTCAATATTGCCAAGGTTTGCATCAGGTTTAGCTCATGAAAAATGCAAAATAGAAGATTTTTAGTTCAAAATAAGTGATTTAAGTGAATATTTCGCACGCACAGTGAGCAGAGTGCGTCAGGTGCGTACATCAATATTTCTACGGTTTGCATCAGGTTTAGTTTATG
>JACN01014762.1:0-10442 GCA_000787155.1 Scartelaos histophorus | reverse complement strand
ATTTTCCACTTCACTTTTACCTCCATTACAGAATTTAGAACGTTTTTATATTGTGACTTTTGTGGAGAAAAAAAAGCTCTGGATGAATTGTAAATAAACAAAAAACTAAAATAAAACAAAAAAATAGACACAATCTTGCAACGCCAAGGTGTATTTTGCATTTTCATCTCCAAATGTAAAATTTAGCGACTGGAAAAGGTGCATTGTGTAACTTTTATGGTCGCTCGTCTCCATGGAGATGTTAATGCTTTTCCTGGAATGTTTTCCTTGCCCATCTCAGATCTCCTATCTTAAACGTGCATTCTTTAGTGCGTGTGCGGGGGTCAACTTTCCCCAGATCTGACCCGTAACTTGGCCTAGTAGCGTTTCCATGGAGACAGGTAAGATCAATGTCATAAAGTGTAAGAGTTCAGGCAACGACATCTGTATGGGTAAATTACATAGTGTTGTTATCTTTTTTATTATTATGTTAGATTTTCTTAATCTTGTGCATCTATATTTTGTCGGTGTTCATATTTGTATTTTTTGTAATGTGTTTTGCTGCATTATAAAAGCTCAGTGCTGTCATAACGTCACACTCCGTATAATTAAATAAAACAGAAAAGTCATTTTGGCTGTAAAAGACAAAAGGGTGTGAGTGGAGCCAGGTGGAGTGTGTTGCTTTTAAAACCCCACGCCCAGTCCAATGAAGCTAGGTGTGCCCACGATTTCACAAGACAAAAATGCACACAGCAAGTTTGGGCTCAGATTGTTGTATAAGACCGTAGTAAATCAAAGGATAAAGGTTTAAGAATTTAAAAGGAGCTGTTTTATCCGCCTTAGATTTGACGTCCCTTTGTAAATACGGCAGAAAACCACCGGAGATGTAAATTCGTATCCTCAAATGCCCTTTATCCAAGCCCGTTTTCGCGCATACTGCAAATAAAGGATTACACACATTTGCACTACATTACCCATGAGCCCTCACGCACCTTACGCACACGCAACACCGGAAGTAAATGCGAAAACCGGAAAATGAAAAGGTAAACGAAACTTGTGTGTTGACTTTCGCCTTTTTTTGCCTTAAAATTATACGTAAAGAGACATATTTTGGTGTTTTAGAAGCTAATTTTGTCAAATATTATGTACAAACAAAAACAGAGGCCGTTTCGTTAAATTTACGTACGAACGGAACGTGGCGTAGTTGCCATGGAAATGCAGCTAAACGTTATTTACCAGAGTCCGGATGTTGTTCTTGTACAAATGAGTTCTTTTGAGCTATTAAACCTCACGTTATTGAATAAATATAAGGTAAAGAAAGATGTTTAATGCCATACTGTGACCAGGCGTCCCTGTTTATCCGGGACAGTCCAAGCAGATTTATAAAAAAACTGATTGATTTGTCCCAGTTTTAAACAACAAATGTCCCCGGTGTCTCTTTTTTTGACCAATTTGATCTTTGCCAACAGTTAAGAGGCACAATTTTAATTCATTTCATCTTTATTTCAGAGTCATGGTCCAATTTGAAAACAGACAAGGATAGTGACAAATACAAAACACTATTTATTTATAACATTTATGCTTTTAAAAGACGTCCATACCAGTGTCTCCACATATTGGACTGATATTGTATTGCACTCAATCCCAAATTTGTGAGTGACATTATTAGTTTATTTCATTATTATTTCATTCATTTGTTCAGCCTGCAGATAAAACTGTACATTAAAGTTCTCGATGCAGCTTGCAGAGAGTTAAGAAACAAACATCTCAGTCGCACTCGTCCATCGTGGCCTCCTCGAAAGCACCTGCTGAGCATCAGTGTCCATTCATGGGAAAATGATGGAAAACACACAAAAAAAGTGACTTCAGTGATTCATGTTAGTCAGATTGCAGTTTTTCTCAATTACGCACTCATTTCAGTCCAGTCCCTGTTTTTGATATTGAAAATGTGGTCACCCTCACTGTGGAACATTCCAGGCAGAGCAATGACGTATCCATGGAAACCAGCAGGTGACAGACTCCCAACCAGTGATGCATAAAAAGTGCTTACAGTAAAACTCAAAACACTGTGCAAGCTACTTTTACTTTTTGACTTTGGTGGCCATAAAATTGTGAAAAGACCATGTAACGTCTTGTATCAGTCATAAACAAATGACAATTTATGCTCCTCTTTTCTGTCAGGGATCAGATTAGTCTAAAGTTGTGATAGTCCTGGTTTAGTCTTGGTTTAGTCCTGGTTTGGATCAAATTGGTCAAAAATAGGGACACCGGGGACATTTCTTGTATAAAACAAATCAGTGGTTTTGGATAAATCTGCTGGGACAAGGGACTATCCCGGGTAAATATGGACGTCTGCTCACCCTGTTACTATTTTTGAGCCTTAAAACTGCCAGTAATTGAATAAATGTAATGTAAAGAAAGATGTTTAATGCAACACTGTGGAACATTCAAGCAGGTGACGGACCCCCGAGCCAAAAAGTTACACAGTGCATCTTGAAAACAGCGTAAGAACTACTACAGAACTACAGTGCTGGTCATTTTTACTTTTTGACTTATTTCAGTAGAATCTCTCGATGTTAAGTTATTTTAAATGAACCAAACCAACCAATAACCGTCGAATAAACCAGGTTACGTTTTTGTCCACAGCCCTGTTAAGTTGGATTCTTGTTGGTGTTTCAGGGTGAGTCGTGCCGAGTGCGAGGAGGGGCCCCTGTTTGAGGAGCAGGAGACGGAGGGTCAGCGGCAGCTCCACAGCCTCCTCCTGCAGCAGCTGCACACACACGTCGACATTCAGCAGTAAGCAGCACCGCAGGGGTTTAGCGTTTTGGGGTTTTTATGGTGCGTAGACTGTATTTATAAATGGACAGAGTTAACCTGAAGTAGGAAGTGATCATGGGGGCACGTTTGGCTCCATTAACTCCAGCTTCATTTCAGTTCTGCGCTGCTATTTAGACACTGGCGTCTAAATGTCAGAGTCGCGGAATAAACATTATTTTCCAAATGTCCCACTACTCCAACTTTTTTTTTCATTGCCAGAGTAGTGGAACTTTACCATTTTTCAAACATTCCACTTTTCCAACATGAATAATATTAATGTGATCACCTGTTATACAATAGTCCAAGAAGACAACAAGGATACAAGGATGTTTATGTGTGTAAGGATATAAAAAGTGAAAAGACTCAGACGACCGATGTCTAAAAGCTTTTTTATCTCCACCAAGGAGATGATGCGATCGAGTCGGTTTATTTATTTATTTGTCTGTGGACAGGATTTCTCAGAAAGTACCGGACGGATCTTCATGAAATTTTTACTAGTGGTAGATCTTGGCCCAAGGACCACTACATTAAATTTTGGTGATGATCCGGATCTGGACCTGGAATCTGAATCTGGTTCTGGATATAGAATCTTAGTGAGATTTCTCAGAAACTACTGGCCGGATCTTCATGAAATCACCAGAGGTAGATCTTGGTGCAGAGACGACTCCGTAAAATTTTGGTGATGATCCGGATCCAGATCTGGATTTTGTGTCCACGTCATCCCTTGGCAGAGATCAGAAATCTCGGATTGCTCTTGTTTTTAATATTTCAATTACGTTTCGGCAAAAAAGCCTTTATCAGATAATTTTTCTTGGTTAGGGTTAGGACACAGTACACACATCTGGATGATCTGGATAATCAGTCTGTAAGAAATCAGCTAGTGTGTACTGTGGTCCTGAGCAAGAAAAATGATCTGATGAAGACTTTTTTTGCCGAAACGTAATTTAAATATTTTAAAAAAGCGTTTGGACATCGGCCATCTGAGTGTGCTAGGCAATTTTTTCACTTTTAATTGCACCTCCACAAGAATTTTGGTGTGTGTTTTCTGTTACTCTTGATATGTGTGTCGGAATAACGATTCTAAAAAGTGTTATACCGGCACGTCTAAATATAACAGAGGCGTGTCGTAATGAAGGGTCATGGGAACTCCCATGTCTCGGACTCCCTCTATTTCACTTTATATTGAAAAACGTCGCCCTCTCACTGTGTTTTTTTTGTCTCAAAATGCTCATATGAACCTGTTTTATATAAACATAAATAACAGACAAATAATCAGGTGCCTTCTTTGGCAGAGGTCGCTTCTGTTTTTGTTTGATTGACGGCATTACCGAGCCTCTTTTATACAGTAGAGAGAGCGCTAAGAAACCTATTATCAGACGCACTGCAAATGGATGAGGAAAACTATGAGGAAATAGTATTAGTAACGCTTCATATTCCACTATTTTCTCCTCTCAAACATAAAACACTCCACAAACACAACTCCAGGTCTGTTTCTGAGGAGGGACCAACATTATAACGTGACTTAAACCTCAGGAGTCGGTTTTGTTTCTGAGTTACTGTTGTGTAATTGTCAGATGCAGATTTGTTTACCTGGTTTAAGTTTAATATCTCTGTAATTACCGGGATTAACCGCATGAAGCAAACCTGGCACAAAGTTCAACGCCTTCTTTCTCGGTATAAATAAACAAAAGTGAAACTATTTTTTCCACATTTTTTTAAAGAGTGTGATCATTTGTAGGCCCAATGACAGGTTTAGGTTAAATATTTTGGGATATTTCTTTCAAAAACAGTAAAAATTGGCGCGTTTTGGCCCTTTTCTTTTATAACTCCATTCTAGAGGAGGTGTGTCGTGTAAAAGTATTTGCCCCTTTATCGATTTCTTACTTTTTTGCGCATCTTTGTCACTTTTTGCCACTTCAGATCACGCAAATTTAAATATCAGACAAATATAACTCACAAGTACTAGTCTTTTCTTATGGGCTGAGTCACGAACACTGACCTTTTCTGAGGTAAGCGAGGCCTGCAGGTGCTGAGATGTTCTCCTGGGTTCCTTCGCTCTCGGGGTGGTTTTTGTCGGCCGGCCGCTCCTGGGAAGGTTCCCCACTGTGCCGTGCTTTCTCCATTTGTGGATAATGGCCCTCACCGTGGTTCGCTCGAGTCCCAACGATTTAGAAATGGCTTTGTAACCTTTTCCAGACCGAGATGCATCGATTACTTCCCTTCTTATCTCCTCCCGTACTTCTTTGGAGCGTGGCATGATGTCTTGGGTTCAAAATGGTCGACTTCACTTCGTCGGACTGGTTCTGTTTAAGTGATCTCTAGATTTGAAAGGTCTGGAACATCAGGCCTGGGCGTGGCTATGAAACTGAAGCTTTCCACAATAATATAACACCCCATAATTTAACAACAATTACTTTTCCACACAGAATAATCATGTCGTTTGGTGCTTTTCTCTTAACAGATTTTATCATAAATGTAAAAACGCTGGGCCAAAACATTTAAATCTATCCGAAAATGACTTAAAAATAGTGATATTATCCGTCCGTGCAGCAAAATCACTGATACTTGACACGTTTTCTTAAAATAAACTCCACCAAGACCAGAATTAAACACCCTCAGAACTAATACGAAGAAAATAAATCCAAAAACAAACTAATATATATTTTAAAATCTTGTCCAGATCAGAGAAATTCGCAGTGATTTTTATGTTTCCTTGTGTTATCTTTGTTTAATATTTACATTAATTTGACGATATGAAACGGTTAAGAGTGACACACGTGCAAAAAAATGTTAGAAATCCAGAAGGGGGCAAATAGTTTTTCACAGTGCTGTAAATAAGCAAAAGTGAAACTATTTTTTCCACATTTTTTTTGCCTCAGAAAGTGACGTCATTATTCCAAATCCAAAAGCCTGATCCTCTGAGGGCCAATAACATTTTTAGGTTTAATATTTTTGGATATTTCTTTCAAAAACAGTAAAAAATAGACATTGTTTTGGCCCTTTTCCACTGTTAAAGATTGGACTCTAGATCACGCCAGGGGGCTCTACATGTGTCTCTATTGGCGAAATGTTCAGCAGTTACCACGGCGACGCGTTGCACACCTTATCAATCGCTGTCAAAAAATGTTTAAAGATTGGATTTTAAAAAAGTGGATTTAAACGTCGCGTTTTCAGGTGTTCGTGGTCCTGTTCAGTACAGAGGCGGGTTAGCGGACGTGATCAGTTTCCCTTATTAGTTCAGTCACGGATAAAGGACTTTAAACAAGTTAAAGTACAAGGAGATAAACAAGTTATTCTTACAGCTGATGAACCACCTTCCACCGCCATTTTCCCCAGTCAACCTGAAAATGATCTGGAACCTATGGACCGAACTACGACTGCTTTAGATCAACCATAAACCAAACGCTCAGACTTCAAATTTGTGGATCCAGCGGTGTCAGGAAGGTCTCAAAATCTACAGTTAAATGTGTCGTCACAAATATGTGGTGGTTTTAAATACAGGTTCATCAGATTACACGTCGATCCTTTCAAATCTTATGGCACCAGAATGTTCACAAACTTTGGATTGGAGCAAATGGAGGCAAAATGAAGCTAACATCATACATTTAAAATGATTAACTGACGAGCAAACCTAAATGCTGATCGTTTTATGACATGACAAAAAAAAGTGTTTTGAAATTCCGAACTACAAATCTTGTTTATGTTGCTTCTCTTTTAAGAAGGAAAAAATACAGTTTTCTAACCTTAAAATAGTATTTGAGCTTCACAAAAAGTGTAATTTATGATGAAATGTTTAATAAATCTGTAGATGAAGTGAAAAACTGATGTTGGCCTGTCAAATAAATAATGTAATGTTTTTAAACTGGATCTGAATCATTCACATGGAGCTGAGAGGTTTGACTTTTCCAAATTGTCCCTGATTTTTAATTTTTGTGATATTATGAATTTAAAATCACGTTATTTTCCAATTCACTTTTGCCTCCAGTTGCTCCATTCTGGAATTTTGAATAAATAATGAATTATATTTGTGAATATCATTTCTGAACCAAGAAGTAAATAATGGCGATATATTTATTTGATAATAAAGACAATAACCTGTCTCCATAGTTTAGGAAGGTGAGAGTGATTAACTGAAAAACGGTTGGCTAATGCTAATGCTAACGCTAATGCCAGCTAGCGTGCGACTGTAATGTTCTGTGCGACATGTTTCATCTGAGCTGTTGTACTTCCAGCTAAGTCTTACTAAGTCTTTATGGTCAGATTGTGGTAAATTGAAGCTAATATTAAAGTCTTAAAGCTTCAGACAGGGCAGAGCCTACAGTTAGCTTCACACCTAATGGGAACTTTGGTGACATCAGCTGCAAAGTATCAGGAACTAAAAAACAGGTATGATCCAAGTCCTGCTGCCCAGCCCTGCTCACCATGAAGTTACGTATATCAAAATGCACTTTATTATAGAACACACCAATAGAGTTTTATATCAAAAAACAGTTTTCATAAAACGTTTTTAAAGACTTACACACATTTTACCCACATTTTGCCAAGTTTTACCCATGTTTTATCCATTTTTACACATGTTTTACTCACATTTTACCCCAGTATTATACACATTTTATGCACTTTTTACCTCAGTTTTACACATGTTTTACCCACATTTTACACCAGTTGTATACAGACTTCATACACATTTTACTCACGTTTTACCCACATTGTACCCCAGTTTTATACACGTTTTACACATATTTTACTCAGATTTTACCCAGCTTTTACCCTTGTTCACCCAAGTTTTATCCACATTTTACCCCAGTTTTACACAGTTTTTCTCAAATATGAAATTATATCAAAATCCAAAACAAAACAGCTTCCAACGTTCTGCACAGAGACCGACAGTATATAATTCATAATAAAATACAAATGTAGCTCAAAGACAAATAATGTATTTTACATTTTAGATTGACTCAGTGGGGTTTTCTAAAATGAATAAATCAGATTCCAGGGGCTGTTTAAAGGCTCATGTTGCACAGTTTCCTGATCAGGGTTTGATATTTGATTAAATTTGTTTTTGTTTTTACTTAAAAGGTGGACGTGGCACAAAAAAAAAGAACAAAAAAAATAAGTTAAAACCATAATTCCATACTTAAAAGGTGGACGTGGCACAAAAAAAAAAAGAACAAAAAAAAAAAGTTAAAACCATAATTCCATAGAAACAAACCAAAAAAAATCATGTTTTTTGTGTCATTTTTATCTAAAAGGTTACACACTGTGGCTTTAAGTTGCTGATTCTTCACAGCGCTATAGGAAAACACGATGACTAAACCTCATTATGTTTTTATAGCTGAGCTCGGTTGAACTATAAAACCTTTTTTAACCAGACGGGGGCAGTATTTCAGCAGTAATGGCCGCCTCCTGACCTCTTTATTACCTCCTGTTCCCATTAGAGCCTCTGAGGAAGACATTTAGAAGAATGGTATTTAACAAACACGGACAATGAAATAACGACTTTATTATTTATCGACTGCTGAGGTCATAAAGAGTCCATATTACGCAATTTTCTGATCTCTGTTCTAATGTTTTCTGTGTTTGGTTTGTAGTTTATTTGTTTATTTATCAGGGACAATGCGTAAAAAAGTATAATTTATATGTTTGTGCAGGTTTGAGCAAAATTCCACATTTCCAGCTTCAGTTCCTGGACAGGCTGGTTATAAATGGAGTGGAACATACTGATAAAATAAAATAAAATGTAAATTACTGCAATCATTCATCCAGTCGATCAGATCTGATTCCCGCATTGACACTAGAATCATGTTTTGTTTCTTCTCTCAAACTGAAAGTTGTCTGTTCCACCTTGTGATGTCACAGTGTAATTCTCTTTTAAAAACACTTTTACGCACTGGCCTGAGAATGTCTGGTCCTCTGACTCTTTTATTGATTTTATTTGCTGTTTTTCTATTTGTGTGTTTGTATTTTTATGTTTTTGTTCACTTGCTTTTTATTTATTTTCGGCTTTATTTTATTTACGGTGTTAATTTATAGTTTGTGTTGGTAAAATGTGTTGGAATCATTTGGAAGATTTTGGCCACAGGATTGTAAAAGTTGTAGCTTTTCACTTGAAAACTACCACTTCATGACATCACAAGTTGGAGCAGAGCATTTTGAGCTTTGGAGATGAAAACGGAGGAATAATAAACGTGTGAATGAAACGAAACACGACTCCAGGTCTGTTTTTGAGGAGGAAGCGACATTAGAACATGACTAAAAGCAGAAAATGCTCCACAGTGTAGCTTTAAACTTGTATTTTGTTATAGTTTTAGGTTTTAAAGCTCAAAAATACCTAGAAGAACAGACTGTGAGGGGGTCGCCTCTCCACAGATCTGACCTGTAATTTGGTCTGGTTTGGTTTCCGTGAAGATAAAGGCTTAATGCCGTAGTGCGGAACATTCCAGACAAAACAATCTCCACAGAAAAACAGTATTTGATGGAGTCTTTACCAGAAAAGTTACAAATTGCACCTTTTAAATTTAAGAAAATGTCGTTTCTGAAGCTAATGAGTTCAGATTTGTAGTTCTATTTGTTTTTTTAATAAATATTTACTTCCTCTCACTCCTTTGCAGACACAAGTAAAATCTGCTTGACATTTATTTTTGTTTATTGTTGAAAATAAATATTTATTATTTGTATTATTTCTGTGTATTTACGTTTTCTATGCATAAATGTCAAAATAAAAATTCATTTATTCGTTCATTCATAACAGATAGAAACATCATTATATTAAAGAATCTGAAGCTGTGTGTTGACGTCGCTTCTTCCTCCCGTGTTGCAGATGCGTGTCGAAGCGTCAGTGCTTCGCGCCCGCCGCCCTCTACTGTCCGTTTGGGGAACAGGCCGCCGGGGTGCGCTCTCTGTCCCAGTTTCAGGCTCTGCAGGACGGGGAGAAGGAGCTGAGCGAGCTGAGGGACCTGGGGCTCAGCGAGGAGGAGATCCAGCTGTGGAGGAGCAGAGGCCAAGAAACAAACAAGGTACGAGACTCCGCCCCCTCCTTTTGCAACCATTTGAAGGCGACATTTTACGCTTTTTCTGTTTTAATATAATTCCTCATCACAATCAGACTGGAGTTGTGTTTTTTGTTTCATTCACACATATTTAAAGATGTATTTTTTGATATTTTAAGATGAGTTTTTATGACCCTGGAAAAAATAATTTGACCCCATGGATCTGACCTAAACAAAGCAATAACGTTTCCATAGAGACAAGCAGGTGATGGAAATGTTACACGATGCAGCTTTAAGATTTAGGCCTGTTCTCAAACTGGTGACACTTGGAAAGATAAATTGATTTTGCGAGCGTTATTCCTGGTGTGAAACTTCTCTTTTTCTCCGTTCTCCTGGTTTTGCGACAGTCCCGCGGCGTCTCCGTGGACCCCGGCGCCAAAGAGCAGCGTTTGGAGCAGATCCGGGACAAGATGGCGGCGCGTCGGGAGCTCCTGTCCCGCCCCCAGCGCTTCAACAGCAGCAGAGCCCTGAGCCGCAGGGAGATGGAGATCGAGCAGGCGCTGTACCCGGGCAGCGAGCGCCAGGGCTTCCTCTGTGCCCTCTACCACAGGGGTAACACGAGGGGGGTTATACATGTGTGTCTATGGGAGAATCTGC
>JACN01154435.1:0-14109 GCA_000787155.1 Scartelaos histophorus | reverse complement strand
GAGAGAGAGAGAGAGAGAGAGATAGTGCTTCGAAATTACTATTGTGACAGGCATTATCGTTTTCTTTTGCGTAGACTTTCCCACATGAATCTGTATTACTATGGTATCTTGTCTCTTCCACACGCTGCATCAACTATCTCTCTGCTTTACGAATTTGTCACTTGGAGCGAATGTCTCGGAATATGTTGTTTTTCAGAATGCTATTCTACATCAATCACTCACTATTGCATTTAGCAGCGATGACCTCCACTGTGGTAATTTGTCGACAGCTGGTACGCACTAATTTGTCTTTCAGAGCCACATTTTTGATTGCCAGTGTATTCAATGATGTTTAATTTAACAACCAAGTGCTCTTAGGTGACCCAAATACTCCTCTCCAACTTTTGTATGTATTGCAAGTTCTGCTGCGCCGAGGCAATTACGCCCAAGAATAGCTTTTATGTCGACAGTAAGACGCTGCAATTTGATCAAAAGCTTCAAATTGAATGGTTAGGAATTTTCTAGCTATCCAGAAAGTTTCAAATCCTTGTTTACATGATTGAGTTCTGACTCGTTACTGGCTATGCTGCCCCCAACGCTCATAAGGCGGTGTAATGAGAAGATGGGCTGCTTTGGCGAAGCTTCCCAAGAGACTTATATGATCTGCGAGTTTTATGATTGCAGAGTGCAGGCCGGGTATTGCTTTGACAATTAATTTGTGTTAAGGGTGAAGGGAATGATGGAAGCAGCATAGTGCTATGACTCATTCTGGCCACAACCATATTTTTCCTCAAAGCATATCTTCTCTTTTTTATGTAAACATTTTTGATTAATTAGATATACCATGTCTCAGAATTAATGTCTACTCTTATTTACCTTATGTGCCCTATATTAAATTAAACTGCAATCCCATCTCACTGCTATTAAAATGGATTAAACAAAATTTGAACTTAAAGATCAAATGACCAGTTTTAAAGTTTCACCAACAGTATAAAGGTTTATTTTGTACTTTTTTGTCCTTATACAAAGTCATTCATATCATGTTTTAGACCTGCACAGTACCATATGAATCTGTGTACTGGTAAATTAATATATACTCTTATTTACATTAAATTAAACCACAATTATAGAGCTGAGATCCCTTTGTAAAAGATGGTAGATTTAGATTTCGTATCATTTTGACATTGAGGTGTATTATACAAAACTTTACCAAAGAACAAATGAGAAGTTTTAAAGTTTCATCAATGTTCAGTATAGTGGTTTGTTTTTTTATTTCTTAATTATTAGTACTTTTTTGTCCTTATACAAAGTCAAACATGTATTATTTAGTAGACTAAGATTGAGGCAGGTTATACAAAACTTTACAAAAAGAAGAGGAAGAAGATGGAGGAGAAGATGATACTTTATAGATCATTCAAACAAAAAAAGACAAGTTCTAAAGTTTTGATATAGAGCATAGTGGTTTATTTTTTATTTCAGAATTATTAGAACTTTCTTATCCTTATATACATATAATATATTAGACTTGCATAGTACCGTATGAATCCTTGTGCTGATAAATTACAGATTAGCATATAAACACATGAATTATTGAGTTAGACACACCCTTATATTTCATTCAAATTAAAAACTGGCACATATCCATCAACTGTGACAGACCAATAATATCTGGAATAATTTAACTGACAAACAGCATTTTGAAACCTAAATAAAGAACTTCCACTCATATGCAATTTTACATACACATTATTTATGACGACAGCTTTTCAGTGCGTGCAATGAATGATGGATAAGCATGTTTGTTTATTCATTGAGTGTTGCCTGCGTATGAAACTAATAGTGTTATACATATGTACTCAGCATTGCACCATAAAAAATATGTACACGGCTTATAGCAAAGTGCAACGACGCCGGCCCTGCTGTTTGGAAAAGTTTAAGGTTAAACTTTAATATGTGAGCGTCTGATTGGGAGTTTGTTTCAGAACATTTTACTGCTGGTGAATTTTACACAATAATAAATCCATCCTTATCTTTTTGATCTGTTTTCATAGGTGATCCTCATGTTGACAAAATATTACGACTTCAACACTGGCAGAGTAACAGAAAGCTCATTATGGAGGTAAGAGAATACACTAATCATTATTGTATGGCTATAGTAATGTGAGCACCATAGCACAACAATGGGATTCAATCTAATGTAATGATAATGTTGAGTGGCTGTGCATTTCCCAAATGCCATTAATAAAGTGAGAGCAAAAGAAGCTACAATAAGGGCTCAGGCTTTCGAAATATGAATGTTTCAATACACACCATAAATATATTCATATCTAGGTCCAGCTCATTTTTTGCAATAAGAAAGACTGTGCTGAGATGTCCCTGCCAATATATGGTATGTTAGACTTATTAGCAAAATCAAATGGAGTGGAAATCTTAATCATTTATTTCTCATTAGAACTGGTTATGACAAAATGCGTGCAGTTGTGAGTTTTTTCTTTACCCTGAGGGATATTTATGCAATGATTTGATTTGTTTTATTCCATACTGCCCCCATGTCAGTTTATTTCACATATTTTGGTACCAAACTCACCATTGTGATTAGTTTTATATCTGCCTGATTGTTTGTCTCTCGCTCCTGCCCCTTGGAAATCCAACCTGAATGAACAAACAGAATGTGTTTAAGTCTTTATACAATAATAAGATTGGTTCAATCCATTATGGCTCTATATGGTAAATGCAGGACTAATATAAAAAATGAGAACCTTTGATTGATTCCCTGTTTGAGGGAACACATTCTCTCCCTCGATCTCTCATTTACAGTGATGGGAAGAGTATGCACGTTGTAAAGTATGCATTATTTATTAAAAAATATATGTATAATTACAATAAACCTTTTGTTATTGTACATTAATTTATGTTTAATTTGAGACATGCACACGCTCCTCGTTAATACCATCCAGTACTCAAAGCCCAAATTGCATGATGAAATACCTGCACAAATTCCTTTAAATTTAGGAAAGTAGCTGTATTCTGAATACCACCAAATGAAAAAGTTACTGTACCAGAATACAATTACTCAAAATGAATGTTCAGAATACATATTCTCTGTAAGTTTATCCGGTTTCTTCTTAACACTTCTCATTTATTTTGGTTATAAAAGTCTGTAATAGGAGTGCTCAGATTTTTTCATGATCCCCTATTTCATCACACCAGTACAAAAGTGAAGCTACTGATTACGAACTCAAGCACTTGGTAAATGTAGATATTATGTTAATTATTAATAAGTTATTATCTTTCATTTGTAAATTAGGGATCTGGAGCTAATTGCTGATCCAGCTGTATCCCTCATGTGTTTTTGAGACCTGCTGTTGACATTTGTTTACTCTAATTACTTTGGATAACACTGAAGACATTACAACACTGTTTTGAAATTACCCCACACAAAAAGAGACCAGTTTCAACACAGAATTTTCCACTTCAAGAAGATTTCATTTTCTAAAACTGGAAAACTGTAAAGCGCAAAAATATTAGTCAAATTATAACTCACTCAATTTCAATGTTTTTGTATGTTTTGTTTTCCTAACTCAAATAGTCTTTTATATCTGAAAATGACTACTATTAAAATTTGCATATTTTCATTACCTCGGAGCATGACTAAAAATAATAGCAACTCTAATAACATCCTATCTTCTCACCAAGCGTCCCACATGTGATATTCTTGTTTATTCTGATAATTAAAAAAATACCCATTCATCTAGTAAATTGCCTCATGACTTTTGCTGTTGCAATTTTCTGCTTGCTTGAAATGCTTAATGATACTATCAGAATCTTAACTAGTAGGTGCTGCTTTCCTTTGGTGTTGTTTTCAAGCTGTTTAATGTCATGTAATTGAATTTTAGGTCAACTGATTATGGCACCACATATGAGAAGCTTAATGAAAGAGTTGGACTGAAGACTGTTCTGAGCTATTTGTATGTGAGCCCCAACAACAAGAGAAAGGTAGGTGTCATATTGCAGTGAGGATTATCATAATAATTTGTCCTCCAAAAGCTGTTGCTGTTCCTTTTCAAGTGTTTTGGTTTCAGTGACAGTACTCTGTGAATAACTGTGTGACAGATATTTGTTCCCACGTAATGTGCTGTATATTCCTCAGCAGTCTAAGACACAAGCTATAGATGATAAGTTTAGTCAAATACTTTTAAAATTAGAATTATTCATATTTTTAAATATATGTTAAGAAAAGCCGCACAAACACCCTGGTACCAACCTGCTCTATCCCATCAAATTTAATGAGGCCACAAAATAAATAAAGGAATAAAGGAAACTTTGTAATGGTAAAACAGCATGGAATGCAGGCATTTTGTCTACACACACCAGAAGACTCTACAGAGGAAAATGCATTTTCAAAATATATATTTTTTTTATGTAGTCAGTAATCTAACTATATGTACTGTATAATGAAAATTAAGGCTGCAGTTGTTGAATTATCTTGCTTGAGGACACAAGAACTTTTGAAGTTTAACTGGCTTTTCCACTGTTGGACAATCAACTATAATTCAGAAATCACCTTGCATATGGTAATCAGAATAATCAGAGACATAAGTTTTTATTTGAAGAGACAACGTATAGAGATTAAAGGTACACTGTGTAACTTTTTGGTTGGGAGTCACCTGCTTCTTTCTATGAATAGATTGTTGCTGTGCCTGGAATGTTCCACAGTATGACATTAAACAGCTTCTTCTTTATTCAATTACAGGTGGTTTTATAGTTCAAAAATATTTACAAATCAGGCATTCTGCCTGTGAGCGGGGGGGCCTCTCCATACATTTGACCTGTAACTAGGTCTGGTTTAATATCCATGAAGATAGAAAGATTTAATACCATACTGTGAAACATTCCAGACAAAGCAACAACATGGAGAAAACCATTTGACAGATTCTCCACCAGACAAGTTACACAATGCAGCTTTTATCAGAGATGTTCTTTACCAGATTATAGCTCAACAGTTTTGTTTCCATCTTCAGTCCCTGACACGCACAATGTTTTTACAGTGTAGAATCTTGTAATTGAACCCATTAAATTTGCAACTGTGACATCCCTATTACCAAGCTTATCTAACTCTATAGCTGACACTTGTTTCCACGCAGTGTCTCAACAGGGGCCTTTGTCAATCCGTGTATTGCACAAGCACACTTAAGCCCCAGGAAATGAGTGCTGTCAAGGTGGGCCAGTGATTGTCCCTGCTCTCTCCTCTCTTGCCTCAGATCATGTTGCTGACTGACCCGGAGGTGGAGAACAGCCTGCTCATTAGTCTCGACGAGGGGGCGTCCTATCAGAAACACAGCTTAGCCTTTGATATCCTCAGCCTGCTTTTCCACCCCGAGCAGGAAGACTGGATCCTGGCGTACAGTCATGACCAGAAGGTAAAAGACACAGTGCTACATGCTACTTCATGCTACTTCATGCCCGTTTTGTGAGAGATTAAGGAGCTGACCGTGGTGCTGATGCTCCACAAAGCCTGGCTCCTGTTGAGTCAAGGGCTTTGTGCCCTAATTGTTTATCACTGTTATTACGGTGTGAGCAGGTGGAAACCAGTTGGAAAACAGACTGCATTGTAATTGTTGTCTATTTTGTGCAATAGTTGATTATTTTATTTTTTGATGTTGTTAAAGGTGCTATATTATGCAAAACTGACTCTTGTGAGCTTTAAGTCCATGTTAGAATGCTGTTACCTCATCAGAAACATGCCTGGATTTGTTTTTTGTTTCATTCACACATATTTGTGAAATCCTTTATCATTATTCTGTCTACATCTCAAAAGCTCTAAAGGCCAGTCCTTGTGACGTCATGCAGTGGTAGTTTTCAAATGAACAACTACCTTATGCCTTTAGTTCAGTAGGGATTGACCTTGCCAGAGCTGAAATTATCCATATTCTAGTGAAGGTGTATGCACTTTAAAAACACAATGGAGCACACAGAGTATTTTTTGTTTGAAAGAGCCTAAATCTGCAGGGTTTGTGTGAATGAAACAAAACACAACTCTTGTTATATTTTTGGATGAGAAAGAACAATATAACATAGATGACAAAAAAGCATGGTATGGACCCTTTAACATTAGAGAAAACCTTCCCTTTGAACATTTAAAAATGCATTGTGTAACTTTTCTACCATCTGCTTATCTCTATTGTATGGTGCTAAACTTCTTGAGTGGTGACCTCATAGTAAGATGCAGCAAGATAATTTTGAGCAATGAAATTACCCACAATTCAGTAAGTGCAGTATATACATAATAGATATAAACATAATGCCATAATTTGGGGCATTTTAGAGAAAGCACTAAATTCACCATGGAGACATACTGGTTATGGACTGTAAGTAAATATCGATAATATTGAAACTAATGTATGCCCAAGGGCAGATTTAAACCACAAAAACTATTCTAAATCAATATAACAATATATACAATATTGTTGAAATAGCTACTTTGTTTGCATCTGTAATGAGTCGTAGAAGTTATTAAGTCATGATTTTTTGTGGTTTAAATCTTGAAATGTTAACATAAAGCCAAATAAAATGAAAATAAAATAAAATCAGCATTCCAGCTTTCATGTATGATTTCATGAACATAATAAAGTAATTATCACAGGCCTACTACTACAGTGTAGTGTTTTTAAACTGTCAATCTGTTTAAGAAATCAGTGTCACGTCAATCACATCTAACACCAGAAGAAAGATATTTGAGTTGTTTCCACATCGTAAAAATACAGCATGACTTTGGCAATTTCTCTGAAATTTGCTTCACCCGTGCTTTCTGACTTCTGCACTTTATGAACCGTTGTATTACGAGCTACATCCCCGTGTGTCCGCCTCCCAGCTTTGTCAACGCTTCACATACTCCTCTTTCCAAAAATGGTGATAGCCTCTTGAGTGATAAGCTTGGTTTCCCGAGTCTTTCACCTCCCCTCACCCATTGCAAACTTACATTAGAGCTAACATTGAATGACATTAAAACAGTCGTATTTCTACTTAAAAATGCACATAATCAGGCTGTGGCGGGCGTCCTTTTCCCTTGCTGTCGGGACAAGCAAAGACAGATGCCATATAAGGTAAGTCTGAATTTCCAGAACAAGTCTATATACCGTGACTTACTGTATGCGAATAGACCCTGGATAACATTGGAAAAAGTGACCAAACCGCACATATTCAGTTTCCCACCTCCATTACTCTCCCTAGTAACCCTGCTGTCTTCTTTACTCTGCACCCAAGACATCAAACCTGGCCTCCCTCACCATGCGCTATTGAAAGGGTTGGATTTTTTTGGGAGAGAGAAAAAGCAGTGAAGGTCTCCGTAGTGAGATAAATGTTCTAGGGAGGAAGATGAAAGCCACAGCCAGATAGCCTTGGACGGGTCAAAATAAAGATGCTTGACTGGAGAAGTTTGCCTCTGGGTCATTTCTTGCAAAGCTTCAATCTGCATATGCTCTTTCCATTCCATTCCTTTTATCATGGCTTGATTGAAATTAATTACAACTGGCTTTCATTTTCCAGTGTATTGATTGTCCGTCATGGCGTGTTTCTTTTTTCTTCCCCACGAAGTCATAAGCTCTTAAGAGGAGTCTAAATGATGTGGTAATCCTTGCAAAGCTACAATGCTTAAGAAGATCATTATGTCGAGATGACAGGCTTTCAGTATGTTTGGACAGGGATTCTAAAAGGGCCACTACAAAGCTTGGAGGGACAAAAGCAACATGTGGCAGTCAAAGGTTCCAGATGCCATTTATTTATTAAAATATTTATCTCACATTTGTTTAAGTTACAGATGTTTTTATTGCTTACAAAATGCCTTGAAAAACATATATACTCACTGTAAGGGCTTGCCTCTCAACAGATCTGGACAGTAACTCGGGCAGCTTGTCTTTGACATTAATGTGTAAGTTAATCGCATACTTCAGGGACAATAAAGGGTACCTGTAATGTGTAACTTTCTGCTTGTCTCCATGGAAGTGTTATTCCTTTTGCCTAGATGTTCCACATTATCCTATTAGTTTGTCGGTGAACACATTAACTTTACAATAAACTTGTATATCTTCATGGAGGGAAACAGGTCATGCTCTTTGGCCAAAATACAGGTCAGACCTGTGGAAATGTCTACTCACAGTGACAAAGAATATTTTTTTGAGTAATATAAAACACCTGTAATAAAAAGTTAGAATAAGTTAAATGGTATTCTGTATTCTGGGAGTCAGGCAATTAGTGGACCCTCGAGGAGAAGAGATCCAGCCATAGTCCACCTTGTATTGTGGAACATTCCAGGTAAAGCAATAACATTTTTATGGAAACAAGTAGGTGGTGCACCCTTTGCCAAAAAAGTCACCAAGTTCATCTTAAGCGATTGACTAAATAGAATTCCACTGAGGTATTGATGTTTTATAACTTTGATTTCATTTTACCCCAGATAATGTATGATGGAACACTACAGTTTGTCTTTCTGAGGTCCCATACAGGATTATTTATGCTATTTACGAAATGCATTGTTCCATCACTGAAATGAATACGCCCAGTGCACCATAATTTGACAACTTTATTTGTGCATTTCAGCTCTACGTCTCAGTTGAGTTTGGGAGAAGATGGCAGCTTGTGCATGATAATGTGGTCCCCAATAGATTCTACTGGTAAGTGATTCATTGTCCTTTTGGGGGAAAATGCAACTCTGGTATTATATGACATGCTCACAAAATATAAAACATAATTGAATCCTAGAAACAAGACATTAATAAAGAAAATGTATTTGTTTTGGAACCTCTCTAGTTACTCAGAGCATATTTACAGAGTGCACGCTGTAGCTTTTAGATTAGGCCCACAGGCTAAGGATATGTGCCTGTTTGATTCTGCTTGTAGTCGGCAAGTGGTTTACACAGTCTCCAGGCTTTTTTCTATATTAGTTCAATGAGGTGTTTGACTTTGCACCTGAATTCATTGCCATTTGAACTACTCACCACGTCCCTGAACTAAATTGGTGCTTTATTTATGTGATGTAAGCAAAGTTTTTACAGATATGAAAATAAGTGAACATTTTGGCTTGTGTTTAATGTAGAGGAAAGCACTTTGCATAGTGACCTGTTGCTCAGTGATTAAATAGCTGTAAGAGCATAGCATTTCTTTTTGCATATTTGGTGGGTGTTTTAGATATTGAAATACATGTAAAAAATAAAAATACAACTATAAAAACATCATTACCCATTAACAGCGAGTTTATAATTTTATTAAGCTCACTCTTGTTCATACCGTTTCAGGTAAAATTGATAATATTTATTCATTTTCTTTTTCTTCCGAAAGAGATTAACTGTGACTAAAATATAATACCGACAATTTTATGAAAAGTCAGAGTAACATTTACACGAGGAGAAGTTTAATTAAGCAAAAAGTTCTTTTGGCTTTTTCTCACCTGCAAGTAATTAGTGAAATGTTTTTATTTTTTTTGTGCACTTTAATATGAATATTTACATAAAAGAAGTAGTGTCAAGGTTTTCTCTGTTAATTCAGTAGTTTGCAAAATGTATTTGAAATGCAAATTTGATAATAGTTTTTAAATTATTATTACCTTTTGTGTATCAATTATGTGAGATGGTCTACTTCAGATACACTGCTCATACCTCAGGACAGTAGATATTAAGTTGGACAATACACCTTATCCTCCTTATTGTGAACAGCAAGAGGATCGTTCATTCATTAAAGGGCCCATAGGACACTATTCTCTGATCTATGTTATAAAGTTGTTTCTTCATCAAAAACATACCTGGAGTTGTGTTTTCTTTCATTCACACATGTTTGATGTCATGTGGGAATGCAGGAAGTGCTCTTTTGTGCTCCATACACCTTCACTAGAACCATTTGGATAATCACACCCCTGGAATAGCCAATATCTACAGAACAAAATTAAAATGTAGCTGTTAACCTGAAAACTACCACCACATCACACCACAAGGTAGAACAGAGCATTTTGAGTTTTGGAGGTGTTATTACAATAGACATTACAGTAAACTCAGCGGTGTCTGCTGTTCAAAAAAGTGACGTCCGAGGCAATCAGGTTTCACCCTGAACCTCTGTTGTGAGGGCAGAGGGGTGAAGTGTTCCTTTAGAGGATGAGTTCTGTTCTATGGAAAGTGCAATGCGTCCGATGGCCCTATTATTGAGATCTGCAAGGTTGAGGTGGCGAGTCCTATTATTTTAGCAACTATGTGAGTTTAGACCGGTTTTTAACAGTGTGCATATTAAAAAAGCAACACAACATGATACATAGATGATACGTTTGTACAACAGTAATAAATGCAGAGAAACATAGAATTCTTTGAGTTTTCTGATTATTGACAATTGTTGAGACAAATTATACAAATTAAGAATAATTATAAGGAGTTAAACATGTGTAAATGAAACAAAACACAACTCCAGGTATGTTTTTGATGAGGAAACAGCATTATAACATGACTTACAGCTCACAAGAATCAATTTTGTGTAATATAGGACCTTTGATCCTTGCTAAATCTTCCCTTCAGGACATAAATACTAGTCTCCCAACCTTAGCCTGAGTCATTTTCAGCTCTGTGTCTTTCAGAATTGTGTTAGACTGACACAATCTTTGTAGCCATAGGGGTGCAGAATGTGAAACCTTTGTTACGGTGGAAAAAAACTCTTGTATGAATTAGCAATTACATCAATTCGTTCACCTCATAGCGTGATTGTTTAAAAAATATTCTGCCTATGTCATTTTATTCAGGATGTTTTGGCTGTAAAAATCTAATTGGCAGAGGACGGAGCCAATGACACTTAATGATGCAGGAGGGTCAGGCTCAGGAGTGACAAAAAGCTCAAATTTGCTGAAAAATTACTTGAATATCAGTTATGCTACAAGGCCTACAAACTGCTAAAGCATTTCCCCCAAATCCAGAAAGCACTTAGTTTGAATGGACTCATTTCTTTGTAGTTTGAAGAGCTCAACTTCAGTATTGCCTTCACACTCTGTGCTATTTATGATTCATACTTCTGACCACCGAATTTTCCCTTGGATGGGGCACATTGATATGGATGGAACATACTGTACTGTAATCTTGCTGTAATGTTGCTCTGCCTGCTGGATTGCTTCTTCTTTTTTAATGTCTCCAATGAATATACACTGGGAGATGAGAAGAGCGCTTGTGAGCAGGTGCAGAAGAAGGAGCAAAGAGAATAGACAAAAGCGTAGTTGTTGACGCGTTTCCAAAAAACCTTAATGAGACATTGTTATTCGACCTTCAAAGACTCAAACTCCCAACTTTTTTAATCGGATATTGTACACACTTTTGATTTATAATACATAGAGATGAGATGAGACACAATTTCCACAAGATGATAGATGAAGATATGAGATTGGGTCCACGTGAAGAAGACGAGATGAGGTTTTAACACAATTCCTAATACATACTTTACTGTAGCAACCTCTAGCAAGTATCTGTAATTGTTGTTATAATACACCTGTATTTTATTTGTTATGTTAAGTTCATGGCCTGATTGGAGATAAGCTGGGAGTGGGGCTATAGGGCTGTGTTTAGAAGAAGGGGAGTTGTTCTGGATGAAAGGCGCTCCTAGTTTTGAGCAAATCTGACTTTTTTTTGGTGTGGTTACGGCCGACAGTAACCAGTATACTTCTTGTGAACTATTTTTGTCCATGCATTACCAGCAGAAAGAAGTTACATCACATTTCACGATTCGTTTTGTTTAATTTTATATTTGTGTTTCTGTTTGCTTTTTTGGAACTGGAACTGAGATGTGACTCACCAAAACACAATCCATTTTTGTCCAATCCAAATGTAAATGCTTTGAAAAAAATCTCAGGAGATAATCTTTCTCATGTATGCACAATCTTTTGGCAATTTTGTCTCACGTGATCTTGTGGCACGAGATACCATCGTGACTGTAACATCCCTAATAATACATTACACCAGCGACACTAAACAAGGGTCATTCAGTCTTTTGTAGAAATCACATTTTGTTGTTGGTTTACATAAGGCTCACTCTAAATCATTCATTCCTCCTTGCGCACTCCACTAACCATCAAGTTTACACAGGCTGGTTAATAATTCATCACCGCTTTCTCATGAAATATTGTTAGCAAAACACACCTCCAAATAAGAAATTGTGTAATGTAATACCTGCTAAAAATTCTAAATGCTAAAAAGATTCCGAGCTCAGAGTATAGCGTTTTAACATTATTAGCTGCCTGCGTAAGCTAAGGGGAACACTGCGGGGATAAATGTTTAATTTATAGTGGTTTTTTATAGCATTTGGCTTGAAATTCTCCAAAAGCCTCCAAAATTTTAATCAAGAATCTCAGTGAGCAATTTGTAGTGATATATGTAGACTCGGATACATTTCTCTGGGACAATAATAATATGATTGCAGTAAATAAAAGGCAGTGGAGAGGAGAGAAGATGACTAAGTAGATCTGTGTTGAACTATGGTTAATGAGCCTGATATTTTTATCCTCAAAGGGAAGGTTGGGAGCACAAGCAGCATTCAGCCTGCCATGTGGGTTAAGTACTGAGCTTGTTGTAATTTGTTTTAAATGTGGCTAATTTTGTGTTCAGAATTTGAAGATAACCTTGGGGATCGGTTCCTCTTCAGACCTTGTTTTTAATTTGGACCTGTAGCTTTTTAGCAAGATTATAAAAGTCTTGACTAATTTGTTTCATACCTTTTACTTACCTTTTTTTTGCAAACATTCTTCAGAACATGCAAACATTCTTCAGAACATGCTTCAGAAGACTTTGTTACACGCCTAGATTTTTCATTTACATTTTGTTCAACAGTAGCTCAGTTGGTAAGAGCATTTGTCCACTAATCCCACTCTTAACACAGACGTCATTGGTTGAGCGGGCAGATCCACTGACCCACAGGTTGGCTGTTGTGTTTCCAGCTCCCATTGATGAATGCTGTCATTGTGTCATTATAGGCAAGACACTTAAACCACCTTGCCTCTAGTGTCTGCTTACGCTGGTGTATGGATGTGTGTGAATAGGTGAGTGGTTTGTTGATGTAAAGTGCTTTAAGAGCCTTGAAGGTGGAAAAGTGCTATATAAAAATGTGACCATTTACCATTCTTTGCAAATTACTATATTGATCTAAAATTGCTTCATCAAAACAGTAAGACAGTAGGAAAATATTGACAAACGATAATATTGAAACTAATTTATGCTAATGACACAATAAGCCTAAAGCAGATTTAAAAAAAAAAAACAAAAAACAAAAAAAACAACTATTCTAAATGTACAATATGGATAAAAAATCTCAAACTCCAATAAATAAATAGCAGAACACACTTAAAACACTTTAGTACTTAGTTTGTATCTATAATAGGACTTCTAGAGAAACATATTGACCCCAATAAATGATTATTCCAGCTAACAGATTGAACAATAAGTCCATACAGTAATTATTGTGACAGCCACAGGTCCATTGAATTCCTGCCCAAATTTACAGAATAGATTCTCACCTGCTCTCTGCGTTACAACATTGAACAATACGGTTGGACAATGTGTGGTGGTATTTCACAGTAGCAATTCTTTTTCATGTAATGTATTGTAAGCCAACATAGCTGAATCGACCTATATGGCCTAGTAGTATGACTTATTCAAAGTACAGGGTCATGATCAGGAAATGCACTCTTTTGAACCTTGAATATTGGACAATAAATGATATTTCAAACGGCCATGAATAACTCAAAATACAACTCCAAACCATTATAACATTCTCAAGAGCTCATGCATTTATTTTTCATGTCTTTTAATGGGATCCCAAAACATAGATTGAATATAATGTGGTTAATTGGTTCTGTTTGATTTTCTTTGAAATAAATGTCTGGCAAGGTCAAAGCTTTGAACCAAAAGTTTCAACACTTTTGAAAGCTTAGTTGAAGTTAATATTTGATGTTGCGTCTTCTTTGAATACACTTTTTTTAAGCAAAAGATTTTATCAAGAAAATTCACTATACACCACCAAATTATAATTTGTAATATAATTAATTTGCTCAGAAGAAGTCACCAATTATAAGAATGAAAGCGAGCTAATCACACTAAACCAAACTACTTAGATACTTATTCA
>KN503701.1:29895-48467 GCA_000787155.1 Scartelaos histophorus | reverse complement strand
TTTATTTATTTATTTATTTAAAATAAAATTTTAGTATTATGATATTTAATGAGAGCAAAGCTCATTAACTGTTTCCACTTTGGAGCTGGACAAAGTGGGTCTCTGGAGGCTCAGGTTTCCTTTTGTTTACAACTCCCCAGAAGCACAATAGCGTTTAACATGATCCTCCTGCTTTCTCTGATCACGAAACAGTGGCCAGTGCTGGAATCAAAACACGACCCTGATGTTGCCTGGACCAGAGCTGAGTAATGCTTAATATCAGTTCAAATTAATTTTGTGAATTAAGTCATCAATTTCTTTCTTAATATCCAGTTCCATTACCAAGTGTGTTGAGAGTTCTCCAGTAAAGCCAACGGAGAGTGTGTGGAGAGAAAGCAATCTGACCTGTAATCCTGGTTAAGGGGATATAAGGATATAAGCTTTTCACTGAACCTTCAGCATCTACGCGCTGCCTCGTCAGCTCACTGCCCTTGTTCCCACTGTGGATGCCAAAGTCTCATGTGATACAATCAATTTCACATCTATTACAGCAAAGGCTGGTGCATCACAGGCCCAGTCACACTCTCTGCAGCCAAAGCAATCTCATGCAAAACTTTTAATGAAATCTAAATTGTTGAGTATAAAACCACCTTGTTGGCAGAGAGTCTTTGTGCACATGGCTGTGATAATAACCTGGCTTTGGGAGAGCGTCATATAGAATAAGGTCGTCCTCTCCTTTCCTGAAGCTTTATTTGGTGTCACAACATTCTGGAGTAGCATTATACCATCTTTTCAGTCAGGCGCAACAGGCAAATACCCAATAACTTAAGGTGAAATGCTAATTTAAATGTTGCATATGCATAAGAATTATACAGATAGGCTAGGTCTATTAACCACACATTTGACACTTCTAGGCCCTACAGCCAATTCAATCTCTGAACCACCGACCCTACAGTAATTCAAGTCTTTCAACATTTTAAAAAATTGTTTCATTATTGGTGGCTATTACAGCACTAGAACACAAAAATATCAGTCCTACCTCCTTGACTTTGTGGCTGCAGCTCCATCTTTAAAATCTGCAAATGTAAGAAATGACAACAAAAGAAAAGATTACTCTGCTTGTTTTACACCGAGGACTAAATCTTTACACAAGGAACTCAAATAACAACCAACTTAAACTTGATCTAAAGTGAAACCACTCATCAGCCGGTGTCTTACCGTCCATATCAGAAACATGGCTGCTGTCCTGCACATTTCAGTGTTTTGTCGCACAGAGGAATACTACTTTAATTATTCACATGGACACCTGAGCCCGCGGTGAGGTGGACACGGAGTTCACTGACCTCTATCACTGTGTAAGGTCTTTACTGCGTGGTCAGTGAGCAGCACAGGCCCAGACTTACCTGGAGGAGGCAAACAGGAGATGTCCAGAGACGCGCGCCGAAGAACCTGCAGAACCAGCATCTCAGAGCGCGGTGCAGCGCGCAGCGCGCAGCGCTCTCTGAGGGAAACAGTCCACATGGCCCATTTTGTTTTCGGTTCGGGTCAATTGTCCCTTATTTCTTGTTGAATAGAAAGAATGCTTTGTTTGCGTTCATTGGAGATTACCCAGAGAGGGGCCTTCTGTACGCTATTTACAAAGTTCAACCCAATTACCCGCAAATGCAAATGCAAGTCACATGATCCGTCCAATATGAAGGTGCAAAGGTTTTCGGGCCATTAGGGGACAGGTGAAATAAAAGAAAATCAAATAATGTGACAATATTTTAATTCAATATATAGAAATATTAACTACGTGTTGTTAAATGAGTCGGGTAATTCTAAATTTAACAAATACACAACTTAGTGTGGTATATTTTATTCACATATGATACATTTTGCATTAAATGTCCAAGTCACGCTTTCTGGTCAAACTCAGAAAGTTTGAGTCACCAACTACAGTAATGTACTGTATTCTCTCTTCATTCATAAAGGAGCACACAAGAGCTTTCAGTTACAATTTACACTCATTACTCATTGGCTATTTGGTTGCGGTCATTTACAAAGTGAATTCTACAAAAACAAAGCATAAGAAACCAAAAGAAGCAGCATGCATGAATTCAAGACGACTTCAAGTGTTGAAAATGAGAAACTGCAGTGCCAAATGCCTGACACACTTCAGAGTTTGCAGTAGGCATTTTACTAATCAGATTTTGCAGGCACAGGATTTTTGTCTTCAAAAAAGAACCACAAAATGTGTAGCTAAGACACTTGAATAAAGGTGAGTTAAAGGATGACATGCAGTGTATAAAAGATTTCAAAGTCTGTCCATCTTGAATTGTTGGAATGCAGCTTTAAAATTACACCCATGCATAAAGAGGCCAATATGCATGTAGGGTGTGTAATCAGTAAAGTACTGTGAAGAGCACACGTTAAACAATATGCTATTTCTTTGAAAACGTGTTTGAATTTCATAGTTGAATGATGAATCTCATCAAGACACCTAACCGTCTTGATCTTAACCCTACATATTTTAATGTAACCTGTCTCATGTGCATACTTGAATGCATTAAAAATAACAATTATGACATCTTGGCAGCGGATTCTGAAAGATGAGCATTAAAGCAAGATGTAGAGCAAAAAAAGAAAAACTGAAGTGACCGCATTAGTCTTAAATAAAATGAATCAACATTCCCAGCCATCTGTTTCAAATTCAAAGCACAACTTTAGAAAATAAATCTTCACAAAAATTACAATTACACAAACAATGAGCAGCAGCATTATGTAAATATCTAAAATGTACTTTCGACAGCAAAAACAAAAAAAAAATAAATTCCTGAGGATGGATTGCAACTTGGCCCATAAATAGAGCCTTTTCGTGCTTGCAAAAAAACTCGAGTGTTGATGGACTTGTACTGCCTCCCATCTTCAGCAGATTGAGTGCACACTGTAATGCCAACGCTACGTTGATCACGCTTAGCTTAACTCAAGCCAACACAGCAACACATTTTCTGATAAATAAAAGGGATATGAAAGATCATAAATGGTGCAAAATGTAGTAAAACTTCTTAGACATATTCAGCACTTGATATATTTTGTCAATCTAAATAATAAATGACAGCTTCAAGCCCATCCCTTAAACAAATAAGCCGATGGAAAGAGTTGTGCTTCTTGACTTAAGCAAAAGTTTTCCATTTGAAAACCACACAACAAATTACGCACACGTGGTAAACTTGATTGTACACCAAACTTCACATAAACCAAGGCTGTGTCAGAAACGCTCTCACTTACTGTCTGTTTTCATTAAAGAGTTCCCAGATATTTTGACCAAGGCAGATACATGAAGCAGAAACAAACCAGTGATGAATTGCATTTTATAACAGACGTATAAAATCTTATAGTCCATTATAGTGAGGCCCCCATCGCTTATTGATGTGATCAAAGGTGTGAGACACCCACTGCTGTTCCAGAACCCTGTATCTCTCTTCACACAAGAAAAGAGGCTTTCCACGGCTGAAAGAATGATTCAAAACAAATTAGTTACAAATAAACTAGTTTTAAATAAATACAATCAAAATGAAATATATTTGTGATTATATAGACTGAAACAATGTGACCAACCGTAAATCCCGGTCCTCCTCTCCATGTGCATCAAGGTAAACTGAGCCCCACAGGCAGAAACGATGCCCACGAATAATGATGATGACTGAGGCATTTATCAACAGAAAAATACCTGTGGCCGCACCACAATGCTGAGAGTGCTGCAAATAAAGACAGTGAAACTTAACCTTAAGCCAAACTATCAGCTCTTCTTGTGGCATAATTTGTACAGTACAAATCTTACCAAAACACATTCACAGATGCCCTGTTGTTTGCAGCAAACTCCTTTGAGACACACAAATGCTCCACACACAAGACAGAGGGCAGGGTCTTTTGGCACCTTTTTGCAGACAGTACAGGTCTTTCTATGGTAGTACTGAAATATCACATTATAATTGTCTGGGAGCTGCAAAAGACGAGGTGCTGCCCATTCAGGATCTTGGACCAGCAGTGTCTAAAATTCAAACACAAGGCCCCATATTCATTATTAAAACATAGAAAAATACCTTTAAAAACACTGATTTACACTCACCAGAGACTGCTCAGCCTGCATCTGTGACAGGCCTGTGACCTCCCCACACCATTGACTGATCAAGTCAAATGCACTAACTGGCCACTCCAGACACGAGGCACTGAGCACAGAGCTGGAGGGCTGAGATGCAGAAGCGAAGAGCCCCAAAGATGTGGCCAAAGACACAAACTCCTCTTGCTCCTAGAAGCAGGTTCACATTTGATTTATTACTGTACCCCAAACTCCAAATGATCAAAAATTATCCAAATAAGTTTTGAATAATTGAATAATATGAGCAGTTATTTGATTATGTATATGATCATTACTGAAAAGTGAAAGTTACCGGGCAGCCAGGGAGGTTGTCTCCATAGAGGTGATGCTGTAGAAGGCAGGACAGACGAAGGAAGGGCAAGCAGAACTGCTGAAGACCAAACTCTACAGACTGTGGAGACCACACACTGGAGCTGAGCTGTACACACACATATAAACACACACACATCAGTCACAGTCAGCATCAGCTGATACTGCATTACAGGTTTGTCAGACTCACCATTGGTGTTGCTTCATTGTTCATGGAGTAGACACACAGGTCCTCAGAGAGCTCACTAATCACATGACTGAGCAGTGCATCAAAGGTTTTATCACTATTTGCAGTTTTCTGAAAGAAACAAAAATAAAACGCAATTTAAAAACTAAATTTAAATTATATCATACAGATAGTGTTTCTCAAACTGTGGTGTATTCTGCAGTTTTAGTATTTGTATCATTTAGAAGTCTATTTTTTTTGTTCACAACTGGGTTCGTCAATTTTTAGAACTACCTTATCCGTGATTTAGTCTCATGGCCTAAATGGCACATCTGAGTTGCCAGTTTAAGTTAAAGAGTTTGTAGTGAGTAGATTACCCTCTTCAGAGCTCCAGATGAACTCCAGGCTTGCCTTTCTTCTGAGCTGAACTTGGTTGAAAGAGCTGCCAAAGCCTGGGTAAACTGCAGGTTATACAGCATCTTTACCACACACGTGAAATGCTCTATGGGAGGCAGACAAGAAAACATTATATAATATATAATAGTAGGTATAAACACATATGTAAACGGGAGCCATAAGTTTGTCCCTCTCAAACACATTTGTTGCAGCTTATGAAAACGGTTCTCATGAATTCTTTTGATCATGGGGACATGCTGAGGTTTACCTTTTCGAAGAGGCTGTGGCATAGTCAGGATGAAAATAATAAGTAAGGAAGGAACATCTCGGAACAACATGGGGACTTCAGGTCTTTCCTCATCAAAACCACTGAAAAGAAAGTTTGAGAAAATAAATAATTTAAAAGAAGCAGAACTATAAACTGACAGTAGCAGCTGGAGACTTTGTAACTGGTGTAATTACAGTAGCTGGACAGGGTCAATTTGTACTGAGGAATGTAATGGCAATTGTACAGATGCAGCAATTGCAGGTATCAATTATGGGTATCTATGGAAACCATGGACATAGTTTACCGCTTATAGCTCCTCTCTGTGAGCAGGGAAAGGCTGTTGGGAGGAGAACCGTTTAGAAAAAGTACAGAGTGGTTCTTTGGCAGCACGTTTAAATTGGGGTCAAGTACTTTGAAGAGATGTAGAATGTATGGAGGGACTTCATCACTTACTCTGGCTGCCTGCTGTGTGCAGTCTGAGTCAGCTTGGTCCAGGGATTGTAAGCTGAATCAATGCTGTATAGGCGCATGTGCATTGCCAAGACATGAAAAAGTTGATCTGGAAGAAGACAAGATGTTACCCCAATAGTTCAGCACCTACAGTATATTAAAACTGTCATAATACAAACAAATAATACAATTCAAGCAGAAAAAAGCCTCACACAACAGTGCTCTCTGTTAAGTAAACTGCATTAAAACAAGAGTTAATATGCTTCCACTCACTTAAACATGAACGCTTAGCAGCAGCACTAGCTCCACCGGAACATAAATTCCCTCCACGGTGCACCAGTTCCAGCTCTAAGTTAGTCCTAAGAGAAAGACAATAAAATAAAGAATAAAAAAATTGACTTAATCAAGTTAAGTCCAACAATGAAATGGAAGCCCATATGGCTCTGCTCTCATGTTTTAACCTTTGATGCAGTTAACAAATTTTCCTAGAGGCTCCTTAGTAGCCAACAACACAGTACTTTGTCAGTATCACCTTGAAAAGTATAACTTGATATAGTTGCCATCTTGATCCTTTTGTTTAAAAAAGAAAATGTGTCAGTTCTGTAATAATATTACATTAGGAAATCAAACATCTATAGAGCAAATGGGCATGTGTAGGATATAAAAACAAAACCTTCTGGCTAGTCACCAACCTCCATCAGCCAGAATTGTGAAGAATGCCTATGCTCAACCTGGAAAACTATGCTCAACCTGGAAAACTGGCAGAGTCATTGGAATGACTCTGCCAGAAATCAGCACCATTTACTCCACTCGCTGTCTGAGAAGAGTGCACAACATCCTGTGGGACCAACATCACCCCGCGCACCACCTTTTTCACCCGCTGCCTTCAGGGAGAAGGTACAGGTCCATACGGGAGAACATCTGCCTTCAGGGAGAAGGTACAGGTCCATACGGGCCAGAACATCCAGACTGGCCAACAGTCTGTATCCACAGGCTGTGAGGCTCCTGAACTCTGCCCCTCTCCCCCCTCTGCCCCCCTCTCACGGACAAAAACCACAACACACTCTTAATAACACTGAACTGGTTGCATTGTTGCATTTTTGTCATATTTCTCAGGTCTCTGTCTGTGCACATTACTTGCCCTCATCCTGCTGCTACAAAAACTGTCTTATGTTGTACTGAGGCCACACTGGGTCAATGTTTACACTTGGGTAAGGGGTATTTATTATTTATTATTTATGGGTTTGCATTTTATGGGATGCTCCAAACGCAATTTCATTGTTCTTGACAATTCTGTTGTTCTTGACAATGACAATACTTGAATCTTGAATTCTATTTGAACAGTGGCTTCTCAAATAACTGACAAGATATCAAAAGCTAACGCATTAACATAAAAGCAGTTTCAGCAACGAACCTCCTCCTAAATAATGAATATTCATATTGCATGTCTGAGTATTTTGCTCCCAAACAAAATGAATCATGTTTTGGGCACACGTGGTGAAAGATGAAGAAATTTGATAACTCTCTCTCTCTGATTACTTGATTTGCTTTCATTGTAACAGTTGCCATTTCTTTAGCCCAGAAAGGTGGGTATATATCCTAAGGTTTCCTGAGAGAAAAAAAAAAGCTATTTCACATAGATAATTCAGCTACGGTGAAGCTCCATCTGGCTTTGCTGATAAGAGCGCCCCTGTGACAGAGGAATTTTCCACTCCTCAGGCAATTTGCACTGTTCATTGAACTTCAGAGCCAACAAGCACCAAAACACAGTCAAGGGAGCCTTCTATTGAGGGTGGAGCATTGAGCTGGGTGGGTAAAAGGTCTCAGTGGTTATGCTCTAGCAAGCTCACAGACTCAAGTAGGCTATGGTGAGGCATTAAAGGTTGCTAAAAGATGAATATGTATTAAACTTATCCTGCTTTAAATAATGAATGGACTATATTGTATTTTTTCAGGAAAAAGGTTAGTGTTAGTCTAACATCCAGCAACATCCACCCTCTTTGGGCTCATTTTCAAAAACCAGAGAATAACCAAATACAGCTACAGCTTTATGGACACAGGAGTGGGCCTTACCGTGCTACTGAATACATGAAGAGGAAGTCATTATCAGGAGAGCCTGGGTTCTTGCCATAGTCCATATATTTCTTCTGGGTGGCATTTTTGATGTCTTTAATTACCAACTCCATCTCTCTACTCAAGTTGGACTCCGTCTTAACAAAGTAACATTAGAAAATATTAAAATACATTATTTGCATATATGTATATTCAGTACCTCCTTTAACTAATAAAATAAGACTGAACTAGTAAGAATAACACCTGGATACTGGGTTAGAAAATGCCTAGTAGTTTCTAGTGAATATATAAGCATGTATAGAAAATGCATGTAATCCAAATTCATGGCCTACGGAGCTTACAGGAAAGAAGCTTATTTTCTCCTGAAGTTCCTCAACTTCCTTCACAAGCACGCAAGTCTTTTTGTTGGTGGGAGAGTGCCATGCTCCAGCCTCTGTGCCACGCCCTGGGCGACAGGGTATAACACTGTTGGCAAACTGCCGACAAAGTGGGCAGGTAAACTCTCCTTTATCGACAGAGAAACCTTGTAGAACCTGGTCATTCTGAAATAAACAAAACAAAACATTTCATAAACTACACTAATCCAGCTAATGTAAAATATTCAATACGGCTTTCAATGGTCTATGCTGCTTCTGACTGCATCAAGTCAGCATTAATCTGAATGTACAAAGAAACTGCCCAAATACAGTTATTGATATTATTGAGTCTAATAATAAGATGATAAGACTTACCCTTAAAGATTCCATGTATGACTTGTGGCAGTCTATATGCAAAGTGTGTCCACATGTTTGGACATACACTCCACCGTCCCAACCAATGGATACTGACTGCAGACAAGAACTCTGCAAAGAAAAAGAGGAAATATATGCTTAAATCAGACGTTGTTAAAAGTTTACAGTATATTTTGCTGTGAAGTTTGCATCGCTTACATCTTTGAAGAAACGCTGCATCAGTGTCAGCCTGACATCATGAGCCACACCACACGTATCTGAAGGGTAAATGTGCTCTTCATCTGAAGTTGGGAGCTTTTTAGCATCTTTACTTTTGCTTCGATGCCCAAGAACTTAAAAAAAAAAAAATCCACCAATATTTTAGCAAGAAAATTTTAATCAGACAAATGAAAATGGCAGCAAAAAATGTACCAGAAGATGCCTGGAGCAGGACAACCAAGCCAGTCGGTCTGTCCTCTGTTGAAGGACCACTCTGGCCACAGATTACACAGTCATAAAGCATTTCAGATTCCATTACTTCAGCTGGCCCCAAATCCATAGTCACTTCAGTGTCTGGTAATTCTGTGAGTAAAACAAATTTTCACCAAATTTAATCAAAACATACATAACCTGCACAACATGCATCAAATTGCTTTCATTGTTTTTATCATAAGAAAATTTCAAAGACATAACCAGATAACATTATAGGTAAGGGACCTGTGCCAAATGTAAGCTAGTTCTCTTACCAACATCCATGGCTGTCTCCATGAAACTCTTCTGCCTAGAGGCAAATTCTGCCAGCAGTTTTTGCTGTCTTTCCCTGGCTCTCTGTCGCCTGTAACAGAACAGTTTAATGATATATCAAGCACAATCAACATGGTGCACATTGTACAGTCTACAGTACTGTTTCAATGTATTTTCTCTAGTGTGGACTTATAGTATATAAAAACATAATACTTGACATGCAGGACTAAGGAGTTACCTTTCTTCTTTGTCCATAGTTTTTTTGTCAGTGGGACTATTCTTCTTGGGTGGCACTGGAGGATAGACTTTTCCACAGATGTCTTGAATGCTGCGCTTGATTTGGCAGCTGCGTGTGGCAGCCTTGGTGAGGATGCGTTCAATGGCGGTGATGCCATCTCCATGAGCGTGCCGGCTCGTGTCCATGTCATCCAGCCATGAGGCTGACAGAGAGTTCTGCTTGGATGACAGTTTCTGGTGGAGCTTGATCAGGAGGGACAACATGCTTTCTCGAATCTCCAGGATCTCAGTCACCAACTGCGGAGGGGTTCCTGGTGGAACCCAGCGTGTTGAAGAACTTTTAGGTCGGACGACTTGAGCAGCTTCAGTGTTGCTCCGGTTGATTATCTCCTGAAACTTCCTTCTGCGCTCAGCCACCAGGCTGAACACTTGAGCTTCACGAACATTCTGTAAAAACAGAGACTTCTTAAGGACAACAATATGCATAGAAATGAGCAGGAACTGGAAACCATCCTCTGAGAGCTTTGACAAATGCTGCAAAATTTTCTGCAAAACGTTGTGTTATCACAAATCATGCAAATAATTTTAATATACTGTCAAAAACCAGAAATAGTGAACTATACTCTTACTGATGTTCATATAATCCTAATTCAGAAGCACATGAAAAAAATCAAAGGATGAGCATGACCTGTACTGACAAGAAGGACCTGAGCAGCATTGTTAAATAAACATACATCATACAGGCTGGCCACAGGGACATCAATCACCCAGGCATGCAGTTAAAAAGCATTTACCCAGGCCTGCATTACACACATAATTAGTTTCTGCAGTTGGAAGTGGGAGCAGCTGACGCAAAGCTCCACATTCACATACACACACATCAAGGCACCAAAGAACTACACCAAACAAACATGTGCAAATATTGTTCTAAAAGAAACACTGAATGCACAATTGAAATTAATTAGTAGCTTGAATGAACAAACTGCTACCTCTCTCCAATTCCCTGACAGACGCCTTGAGTTCTGTGGATATATATAAAAAGGCAACAATTATATAATACAGGAGGATATGGATGATGACGATTTAATTTTGACCAAATTTCTATCATAGGGCATTCATCTGTCACTTAAACACCACCAAAGAAGCAATCAGTAACACAGCTCCTTGCAAGCCATTGTCAGCATACGTACCAAACTTATGCCCTTTACACAACACAATCCCACCAGTGACACTTGTACTCAGTTGTATCAGTGATGGTAGCAGAGCAATGCCATTACCTGCCCATAAGAAGATGCTTCTGAGCTGGTACTAGCTGGAGACTCTTTCTTCACTTCTGGTGCTGTCTCCGGAACCCGCACCCTCACAAAGTTAATGACATGGTGCAGATTGGAAAGGAGGTTTGTTCCAGGAAACCAGCTATCATGACAGTGCTCCTCAATGCAGGGCTCCTACAAGAAATGTCAAACGTGTGTAGTGAGCAAACCATACAGCAGTTCATGGTGCAAATCTCTCACCTCATCAGGCTTCAGGTCGTGAACCTGGTTGTCCAAACCAAGTTCAATCAGGTACAAGACCATACAGAGCACATGCTCAGACATGTTTTGATGGTCCATCCAGATCTGCACAGATTATTAATAAAACAGTAGGTTTCTTTGGATGTCAATTTACTGGTAAAACTAGATTTAGCTTCTATTGATGTATCAAAACATCTATGACAAATTCATTAATGTGACAGACCTTGTAGAGAAGCGTGAATATCACAATGTGCAGTGTTTTGCAATGCAACAGTCTTATAAGGCCTTTGTAGCATGGGTGCAGTGGAGTCCTCTCCTTGTATGGTGGCCATGGATTACCCGTGTGAATGCCAGTCTGCTTCAAACTAAATTAAGCAAAATAACAACAAGATAATACATTTAAGAAAAGACAAATATATTGTCTACAAAATTTTTGTGATGATAGTGATGCCTATGTCCCTTAGATATATGACAAAAAGGCCTTGATATATACATTTTTAAAAAGCTGTTTCAGTGACTCTCTTAAATTAACACAGTATAAAACCAGATAGGCTTGATAGGTAATCCACCATTTTCAGACAAGAAATAAATATGGAACATATGCTTGGATCAGAGAGTGATAACAAGCTACAGCAGCTCTATTGTGTTACGAGGAGAGACATTTTTATCTAAATAAAGGAGTTGTCACATTTTATTTGTCAAATCATAAATATTGTGTAAATTAAATAAGCTCTGGCTAGGTGACATGTTACATGAGCCCCATTCATTAACTCACAACTGCTTCGAATGTCCAAAAGTGTCAAAATGAAAAACCTGGTATTCAAGCAAAACTGTTCATTAAATACCAAAACCACAGAACATGAAAATAATAAAAGTAAAATGCAATAAAATGTACCAAAGGGCCTGAATGTAACTTTATCAACTTACAATGCAGCGTATCTGTCCATGGCTGACTGAACATCACGCCGATAGACTGTTCTTAAAACAACCATAATGGGGTCAAACTCCTTCTCCCACACTTCAGCTGTTTGAAAAATAGATTTATACAGTAAAAAGGTTAATACTGCCCCCAAGTGGACAGATGAAGAGTAGCAAAGTAAGGCAACAGTGACACTGATGTCTAGTTACATACCTTTAGGTGTGTACATCCCTTGTTGCATTGAACCTCCTGGTTCAAAGACTGGTGCTTTAAAATCAGCTACAGCTGAAAGCATTTCCTCAAAGCTACAGGCTCCTGATACATTTCCACTCTTTGGATTTGGATTTTCAGGTATCTTAGAAAATGTGTTAACAAAAATGTAGTCAAGACAAGAGTTAAAGTGGACTGAACAGTGTTGATACGTTTAAATAAGGATACAAGGTCTAACAGTGCACTGTGTGTACGGTCATTCATACACAACTGGGATACCATCTCAGCCCGAAGAATTTCATCATCTGACATTCCTATGACAAAAAAAGAATAGTCCTGTATTTATGCAATGTACAAATTCAAAATATTTGTTAAACCACATCAAATGTCTACTTTAGACTACAAAGAGACTAAAGTAATACCCAAGTAGATTCATTATAGTTTAATTTAATTCTATTGTAATTTTGTGGATTTTCAGTTGCCCAACTCATGTGTGTAAGAATATTATTCAACCAACTATTGAAATGTTTCAGTTTATATCAGTTCAACAAACGTGCGAGAATACAGGAGAACTAAATACAGAACGTGCATAGACACCACACCTGCAGGGTTTATTTGAACAAACCTAAGCTCTTGTGACATCACTAATACACAACAGTGAGAACACACCCAAGCACTTGAAGCTCTGTCGTGTTTTCCACAAAGTTAAAGCAGTCATCATTTTTATGTACATATATGATTATACAGGGAGGCTCATAGACTCCTTTAAAAGACTATCAGTGGTACAATTAGTTGTCAGCCATTTTGGGAAGAACCTGGATGACTTTGTTCTCCAATTTCACAAATAAAAAAAATATACAGTCACTGCTGTATTTGCATAAATCCTAAGTCTCAAAACAGTGAGTGACTATACTTACCCAAATGAATGCGAAGACTAGTCAAAATGACCAAGAATGTCAGAGCTCCTTCAAGCATTGGTCTTTCCTGTTCAGAGTCTAACACAGCATTCTGATGCTGTGATGCCATGGTTAACAGGTCAACCACTTTGAACCTTAAATAATATAACATGCAAGTATGTCAAGTATGTGCAAAATATACAAGACTATTGAAATCTATAAAAGTAATACCTTTCAAAGACACTTGAGATGAAGTAATCAGGATCAAGTCTTGATGCACAGACCTAACAGTAACAAAAATCATATACTTAACATGTATTAATGAATTAAATATGTCAATATTTATAGCCCAATATTCTTTACCTGGAGAAGATAGATGTCTGGGTCAATCATTGAGTTGCAGAAGTGTGACTGCACATAGGTCATAGCCTGACCCTTGATTTGAAGACCATTCCTGACCCACATATTGCTATGAATCTCTGAGAGACATGCCTACATAGAAAGAAATACTCCAATTAACACTTATACTGACACAAATAGTGACAAAATTACCAAATCTGTTGTTAAAAAAGACCTGTATTTGAAGAGGGTGGACCATGATCTTCATGAGCATTTCTTGGTCAGGTAGGAGGCTGTCCAGGTCCAACTCCTGGCATTTCACAGCCTAAAAGAGTTGGAGATGTGTTGAAGTAATTATTCTTTTCTGATAAGTTTTAATCTGTTCATAAATCAGTATACATACCTTGCTGAGAAACATAGCATAGTATCTGTGCAATGGCAAATGAAACGTCACTTGATTAGGTGCAGGCTAAAAGGTGGGGGGGGGAAAAAAAAAAGGTTTAAGGAACGTGGCAGTAAAATGCATGCAAATAACCACATGATGAGCTTCATTTACTTCATCGATGAATCCAATGGCATCAAACCAGATCTGTAAAGTTTCCAAACAATATCGCACCACAGTTTTTGTGTATTCTTGTGTGTCCTAGAATAAGAAAAGATAAAAGCAATAAATGCTAATATTAGATGTGGAAGGTGTTGTTTGCATGGTGCTGGTGAGGAATATGAGGCAGGTCTTACTTTTACTTTGCAATGAGTTAGAAGACCCCACATTGGTTGTGCACAGGCTTCAAGCTCTGCTGCAAACGCTGCATAGTATGTCTGCGACTCAAACTCCACATGTTCATTTAACTCTCGCTTGTTAAGATTCATCCCTTTAAAGACAGTGGAGTGGCATTCTCAGTTACAGGGGAATCTTTATTATTTTAATGCTATTAATATAAAATATCTTTTTGAAATTATTTGTTGAATAATTACAACAGTTCAACAATGAATAAATATATCAATATCAAACCACTAGTAAGCCCAGTAGCACAGAAAATATACATATAATATGATAGTGACACAGCGTGCAGCAAGTGGATACGCAAGTCCACTGTGTAAGGGTATGTGTTATTTTTAGGGTAGCAAGGCAACATGCTAGTAACCAGGACCAGTGACTATTTCAACACAGAGACAGAGACAAAGACTAACATCTTCCTACAGCCACTTTACTAAATTGAACTGCACTAAATGTCTGCTTTTGTGTGGCCAAGCAAGAAAATGGAGACCAACATATACCGAAAATATCACTACGGTGATAAAAATATAACATAATTCCTATTCCTATTACTCTGTTTAATGTAGGTGTCTGTTCAAACACTTTTTCCCAACCAGTAAAATCAGTAATATGTACCCTTTCCGAAAGAGATGACTTCATAAGCAATAGAAAAACATAGAAAAGGTATACATGTACTGCAAGATTTTTTTTTAAAGTAAACTTTATCATCACTTTATATTTCTTACCTTGGAAAAATGACACAAAACTCATCCACAACATTAGCAAGGAATGGTCTTCCAGAAACTTCTTCGCAACACTTTGGTGTGAAAGGATGTTGATAAAATCACTAACTAATGGCCAATAAGTGTTGTTTTTCAGCAGGGCTTCACTGCAGTTCACTACAACATGGCGATTATTTTCTTCATCTGACAAAAAAATCCCAAAACATATATATTCAATGTGTTATGTTATAGAATACACAGCTGACAAAACATTGCAAAACAATACCCAAGCAGGATATCAATCACTCACTGAGCTTTGCATTATTTGCTTACCCTGAAGTTCACTTTTAATAAGGCAGCTTTCCATCATGTAGAGAAGTACAGTGACCATAATGTCCAGTAGCTGACACTCCTCCGTTACATGCCGGGCAAGCTCCTCGTTGCTAAACAATTGCACACTGATATGTACAATTCGGTTGGACATGGTATCAGACTCATGGCTTTTCATCAGAGTTTTCATAATAAATGCATAATGTTGTACAAATGTTTTTGTAAACGTGATCTGTCAGAGAAACAAAATATACAAGATTAATGTTAAGTTGCAGTTCCAATTATGCTGAGGGAACAGACACAATGGGTCTAACATTTTTAAATAATTTGTGAGAAAGGAGTACCTTGTAATCTTGATCTGGCAACATGTTTAATAAAAAGGTCACCATCTTTTGGGGAAACTCGTACTTTATAGTCCAGAATAGCAACTCTTCCAAAAAGCATTTATGCTTCAAAGATTCAATAATACAGTGATCTGTATGTAGGACAAATAGGACAGGAAACTTTGAACAAATGTATAAAATAAAATGTCCCACTGACAAAGTAAAACACACAACATTTACCTTTGGTACTGCTACTTAGCTTAACTCTCTTCCTCTGTCCTACAGATTGTCCAGCATCTGGGTCTTCCTAGTAAATTGTAAAGAGATATTATAACATTCCTTAATTTAAATGACAGAATAAAAGCAAAAAAATAATTGTAGTATGGTATACATACATCTTTACCAGATTCATTTGGACTACCAGGTACAGAACCTCCTAAAAATAAGCACAAATAACTCAAGTTAGATCTTGGTGTAACAACTTGTCTATAAGTAATAAAAAAATAAGAGTAGGACTAGCTGAAACAATAGACTGAAGTAATACATTTAAGATCACAATAAATCTTACCTAATAAAGACATAGCCCCTGCACCACCTTCAGCCCCAGCCACAGCATCAGCTGCTGCACCTTGGCTTTTCTCCTCCACAGATACTAAACCTGAATTCTTCAGTGCTGACAAGTACTTTTCATAGTTCTTCTTTGCATAAAGGTTATCCTCTTGGCCTGTAATGGTAAATTATTACAATTTCATTAAGTTGAAATACAGTAGTAAATGACGTGTAGTGTAATTTCTTGTAAAGATATGGTGTGCACAGATAACCACAATATTTATGATGTTAAAGGTGCACTATGTAACTTTTCTAATAGAGGGTCTGCCACCTGCCAGTCTCCATTGAAATGCTTTGCCTGGAATGTTCCACAGCCTGGTTGCAACGGCCAGTTTAGAGTTGATTTTTAGAGTTAAGATTTTGTTGTCCGTTTTTGAATGGATTGGCCCCACAGTACATCTCAGACCTCATCTAAATTTACACTGAGGTCTGAGGGCCATCTCCAACTCGTGCCTTTGATGAGACTTAAAACCAGGGGGACAGGGACTTCTCTGTGGCTAGCCCCAAAATCTGAAATACGCTGTCCCTTCACCACACACACCTGAATGGGCCCACAGTGGTGTGTGAGTTGTGTAGTTCTGAACTTGTTTGGGGTTTTTTGTAATTTTGGTTTATTTTATTCACTTGTTTATTACAATTTTAAGGGTTTAAGATTTTGCTCATTTGATTTTACCGGATTTATTGCTTGAGCATTTTAGGTTCATTTTAAAAGTAAGTAGATAATGTGTATGTTACAACTGTTGTAAATATACATTTGGTCATTTTAAAACAGTGACATATACAGTGTAAACGCTCACATGCAATAGATATATTGCACATATTGCCCTAACATAATATTATATTTTGAGTCAAGTAGGATGTACTGAATACAATTTTGAGGCTTTTGATGATTTCCAGCCCTAACTGTGTAATTCCTGAAAAACAAACATCTTCGTGGAGAAGCAGTTGAAGGAAAGAAAATAGGCAACTTGTAAATTTACCCATGCTCAATTCTTTGAATGTCTGCTGATTGGTTAAGATCTTTGTTAAAACAGTTCTCATTGCTCCTCCCATCTTTGTAAGCTCTTCCAAGAAAGAGATCTGCGGCTCCAGCTGTTGAAGCACTTTCTGTAGATCTCTCTCACTTGAACTGTCTGGTGAAGTGAGATAAGAGTTATTAGGACAACGTAATGCCAACAGATTAGGATGCATGAAAAAAGGTTTGTGCATGTGGCTGGGTGCCAAAAGATTCACCTGCTTCCGTGTATCCATCCCTCAGATACTGTATAATACACAGAATAAACCGAGGAAGAACCATCTCAGACATTAAGAGAAGATCTCTGGGTATTGTAGGTACATTCTCCCCTGTTCTTATTCGATGCCGAAAGCAAAATCTGTTATAAGGACACATAAAATTTTTCCTCATTAAACAGTTTGGAAAAATATAAATGTTTTGACCTTATGATGTACTTGACTGTCAATCTGTAAAGTTGCTATAAATGATATCAATCCAGATTTGCAGTTACTGTCCAAATTAATCTAAAATAAAAAATGTTATAATTAAAATTAAAAAAAATTAAACATTTTATTAAGTTAACTTTACAACAATTATATACATTAGCTCACTTATATACATTAGCTCAGCTGGTTAGGTAGCTACACCAATGATTAAACTTAAATTGGATATAGACCGTGGCATAAGACAAAAACAAAATGGCATTAAAGATTACAATTTGGAAATGTGTGTATCAGTGTGTGACAACTTGAATTACATAACTGTCAAGCATAGACTGTCAAGTCAACGTTGGTTTAGTGACCAGGTAGCAGTTAGCATAGCCACACTGATAGCGGTTAGCTTGGACTTACCCACTCTCTCGCATGACATTACTGTCTCCACAGTCACAGGCCCCACCAGCTTGGCTTCTAAACATATTAAAATCATGTCCAGTGTGCTCTCCATTGTTGAAACACTCGGCACACAGTGACATACAAGGAGAGATGCCACACGTCCGGCATCGATACGCCACAAAATTAGCCGTCCAAACCAAGCCGCACAGGGTAGCGTTGTCATAGGAGCGGACCGTTCTGCAGAACTCCTCGAATCCTTCGCCTCCTGCGATCAGACATTTGCACCAGTCCAGAGCCTCGGTGTCCGCAGCAGGCTTCTCGGGATTTAGGACATTATCAAGTAGCTCATGAAGCTGCCGTAGGCCGGTGCTGTTGTCAGCTTGGGTAAGGTCTGCTTTCAAATGGGTAGCAGTAGCTTTCTTGTCCCGGCGCAGCAGCGACGCCGCCATCATGCTCACTGCTTGTTGTCTACAAATTTATTTTTGTTGTCTTGTTTCCATGTTCTCGGGAATTCTCGCGATGTGTTGTCTTCCAGCATGGATGGGCGTCATCTCTGCACTGTGCAATCATGTAGCTATGGGACTAGCACAAGCGTCTTTCAATCAATGTAAAATTTCTCAATAAATGTAATGTTGTGTATCATCAACTTTTAA
>KN503701.1:0-29885 GCA_000787155.1 Scartelaos histophorus | reverse complement strand
ATCAACTTTTAACAGTGCACTTTTTGATTCTCGTTCCCTCGTTTCTAATAAACGCTTTTGTTCCCCAAGGTTTATTTTAACAAACCCCAAATTTAACTAAATACTTTTGGTGACATACGCCATAGTTTTGGTTCTGTGTTAGTTGTATGGCATACACCGGCATACACATGGTTGGGTGTTTTTTTGTTTTTGTTTTTTTTACGAGGAAACGGAACCGTTTTTTTCCGGCTATGTGTAAAGTCGGAATGTTTTTGTTGCGCGCACCGCGGAAATTTCAGTAGCTCCATGAGTAGCTCATAGACGGATCCGTGAAGCATTAGCGTTGAGTTCGTTTGGATTTCTGGTCGTGCACACTAGCTATTTATGTAGCCACTGAAATAGTCATGAAACTCAAGGAACTGGAAAGTTGTTTGCAACAAGTCGACACATTTGAAACACCCAAAGTACTCCTTGAACAGTATCCAACTAGCCCCCACATTGCAGGTAAGAAACAGTGCGATCCGTTGCAGTATCAAAGTAGCGTTTTTAACCATGTGCTTTGTCATTTCTTCAGCATGTATGCTTTATACAATTCATAATACGTTTGATGACATTGAAGGAAAACTGGTAGCAGATTTAGGATGTGGATGCGGTGTACTGAGCATTGGCGCAGCAGTGCTTGAAGCAGGGTAAGAATTTATGATCATGTAAATGCAAAGTATTTTCTTGATGCCGTTACTCACTTACATTTTTGCATAGATTTTGTGTTGGTTTTGACATCGATAACGACGCCTTAGAAATATTTAGAAGAAATGCAGAAGAATTTGAGATTTCCAACTTAGACCTCGTTCAGTGTGACTTGTGTAATTTGGAGATAGATGCATATTCCTCCAAATTTGACACAGTAATCATGAATCCACCATTTGGAACAAAACACAATCAAGGTGAAAACACTTTTATACAGCCATCTGTACACGTGTGCTTATGATCCTTTTTTAAAAAAAAATCTTCAATTTTTTTTTAAAGGTATAGATATGAAATTCCTGAAGACTGCCTTAATGTTAGCAAAGAACACTGTGTATTCACTTCACAAAACATCAACACGAGAGGTAAGGGTCCTAATTTTCATCAGTATCAGTAAAACAAAAAAACCTTCCTATATTTAATATCACTTTTACAGCACATACAGAAAAAGGCATATGATTGGGGTGTTAAAATGGAAGTAGTAGCAGGTGAGACAAAAATTGAAACACTGAATGCCACAGAAGTCTTTAACATAGTCCATCTGATTGTTACAGAACTAAGATATGATTTACCAGCATCTTACAAGTTTCACAAAAAGAAATCGGTAAGTTCTTCATTTGTATTACCAGATATAATAAAAATAAAGTTTCCAATTTTGAGCTTGAGCTTATTTTTATTTACCATTTTCTATGCAAACTATAAAAAAAGTATTCAATTCTTTATAATACAGCACAGCAAATAGGACTTACTGGATGTCAGATCTGACAATATGCGCTTTTTCAAAAGAAATTACTCCTAATGTACAGTTTTAAATGTATAATAAAATAAACACTACCTATAAGTAAGATACATGGGTTAATTTAATGTCTTTCTTCCTAGGTGGATATCCAGGTGGATTTCTTAAGATTCTCCAAATCCTGAAAGTTGCAATGGAATGGATTAAAGCAATTTCTGTCTTTTGTGGTTTGTTATAAATGTTTTACAAATGGCAAAACTCTTGAGTGATTTTTATAACTTAAGATCCATTTTCTGTTTTGGCAACTTTGGCTGGAGGAGCTTCTGCTTCTTCTAGCTCTCTCTTAGGAGCTGCAGGTGCTATTAAAAAAAGAAAATATTACATAATACATTAAAAAACAAAAAAAAAAACAGAGGTACAGGTGAGGAGTTCTTACCATTCTCATCATCTCCTTCATCATCACTATCAAACTTGGTCTTCTTTCCTTGGAAGTGATGTCTTCCCTGATCTCTGTCTCTGCCGCCACCCCTACCCCTTTTGCCTCCTCTTCCTCTTCCACCAGGGCGTCTACCACCTTCACGATGTCACACAATATCAAGAAAAATTAATAGAATACGACAGTCCACCTTGACAAATACCACTAATAATAAAAACCTTTGTTTATAATTGAATAAACTGATATACAAATGTATGCGTGCCAATTAGCTTTTGAATCAAATTAATTGTATGGTTTCTAGTTCATAATTGCTGGTTGGTGTGTCTGGTGAATTGTAAAAATAACTGATGCACATTAATATGCAATAATACTACTGCACTTAAATGTCATGTGTTGAGTGAGTCTTACAGTTTTCCCTTGGTTGATCTGTACTCAATGTTTCCACATTTTTCCAAAAATAAAATTAGTTAATCTGTGTAACAGAATAAGGAGTCATCTTTAGAATATGTACCTCTGCCTCTGGACCTGTAAGAATCTTGTTGAGCTTCAATTATCTTCTTTAATTCTTCCTTCTCCTCGTCTCCCTCAAGCAACTTCCACGTAACTGTGTTGTCCTTGATTTTCAATTCCCCTTCATTTGCCTCTTTGGCCTTATCAAAGGCTTCCTTTGCATTTCCATCAAATAGGAGTGTACCCTAGTTAGAATGAAAAAAATAAATAAACTGCAATCTATTATGTGTGATTTAATTGATAGTTATAGCTAACCTCTTTGGCACCTCTGGTAAAATCAACCCATTTGATCTTTCCATGGCCAGAGAATAATTCATGAAAGTCTTCTCTTGAAACATTTTGAAGCTCTCCAGAAAATTTTAACAGACATCCTGTCTTTTCATCCAATAGCAACTCCTGAAACATAAAAGCAGGTTAGTGTAGTTATTAACCAGTCTGCCACACACCTGCATCCTCCACTACAAAGCTGGACTAACCCTGGCCTTAACCTTGGTACGATGATGCCATGTTTTTATGATCTAGTCTGGTTTATTATTCAAAGGAATTTTCTCATGACAATATATCCCTTGTCTTGTATTTTATTAGTTAATTCCTAGTATATTTTGTGTACACAAAATATACATCATTGTTCTAATTGGTCCGCTATTTTGCCATTTTGGCCTGGAATGTTACACAGTATAGCATTAAATTGATCAATTCTGCATACTTTTCTTATTGCTGAAAGCAATAAGAAAATGCACGCATACTCATTAGAATGAAACAACCATTCTAACGAGTAAGCTTGTTTCTCCACAGATCTGACCTCTAACTTGGCCTAATGGTGTGATTTGCTCGTCTCCTTGGTGATTAATATGCTGGCAAAGCAATATCATCTCATGGAGACAAGCAAGTGGCCGACCATCCACCAATACGTAGTGCACCTTTAACTAGACTCACTTTCGCACAAATTTTTCAGGATAATGTAAGACAGCTTCATAGGTCACAATTCTGTAGTATATACTGTGTGGGACTCACCATTTCTTTGTCTTCAGTTTGTTTTTGTTGTTTTTCTTTGTCACTAAATAGAAATTGTTTGTTTCAGATATACATTTTTACAATGGTGCATTTATTACAGTGACATATGGCTGTACTTACTGCTTTGCTTTAGCTTTATTCTCCGCTTTAAATTGTTTTCTCTCCTCTGCTTTCTTTGCATGATAAGCTTCTCTACAAACACAAACAGCCTTGTTAAGGTTACAAAATATCATTTTCAAAGTTGCTGATTAGAAGACCAACCTCGACAACACTAGCAACTCGTTGTTCTTGAAAGTCTTTAAGTCCGAACGTTCCAGGAAGTGCTTTGAGGCCTCTTCAGTGTCAAAACAAATGAACACTGATCCCTGTGTAGGGATTGCCGCAAGTCAATTCAAATGACTTGGTGACTGCCAAAATGATTTCATTACATTTACCTTGAACTGCTTTTGTAGGTTTCTTCTCATCTGAATGTTTTCTATTTTGCCTTTTCCATTCAGCCACTCTTGAATTTCATCCAGAGAAGTTTCCAGAGGAAAACCTTTCTAAATTAGAAAAGTCAATAATATCAAATAATATATTCTTAGTACTAATAAACCTCTAAAATACACCATTCCAGAGTGAGCAACATTAATAATATGTCTTACAATAAGCCACTGGCAGATATAGCCAATCAGAAATCACCCATCACACTATATTCATATTCACACTACATTCAAAAGGACACACAGAACTTCCAAGTCCAAGTGGGAATTGATCTTCAGCAGTGGCTGTGGCAGTATGGGAAATGTCCTAAAATAGCAGCACTAACATTGTATGAACACTGTAAAGTATCCCAATGATTTGATCCAGTTTCAGGTGATCAAGCAATACCAGAAATATGCTTTACACCTCTACATAGAAATAGGACCTATATTCATAATTTTTTTGCCCCTCTTATGGCCCCTTCAGCAACACATTTGATTGTCAAATGCACTCCTATCAGCTAAAGAACTTACCATGTACACACTTTTGTGAGCAATTGTTGCTTTGTATTCATCATTAACTTCAGGCAAAGGCTTGTTGGGAGATCTTCTGATCTTAGTCTCATCATCACTGAGCTCTAGTAAACCAGTCTTTGATTTTTGTAGAGCTGCTACAATAACAGTGGTGTCTGTTGTTAAAGACTTCAGTCTAGAAGACAGAACGTAGGGAGCAAAAAACAAACCTTTTACATATCTACAGTTATCACTCAAATAATTATGAATGTAATCAAAGAATGTTAAAACTGAATTTGACAAATTAAGCTGTATGCATCAAACCTGTTAAATTTAAGCATCGTCTCCAATGTTACCCAGCCATCATCAAGCTGCAATTGTTCTTTGAGAAATTTGTCTCTTGGGAGGTTATGATCCCCAAAGTAGTACTAAAATGAAAATTAGTTAGTAGTGTACTGAAGTACATTAGTACATTATCGCAAGATTATCACGACATACCTCGATTTGTCTTGCCACTTTAAGCTCAAGAGGAGACATTTCTTCATCTGCCATGATTCTGTGAAGACAGTGTTTTTAATAGATCCATGTATAAAACATACAGCTCAGGTCAAGTGTAGATCATACGAGTAAAACTACTCTTTTACTTCAACCCAGTAGTTAAGCTTGTTTTTATATGGTTACTTCAAACGTGTTTTAAAAAAGGACCGTGTTTTTATCATTTGAGAATTTGACCAAAGCTAGCATACTAGCTTAGCAAAATTTCTCACAAATAACCACCCTATCCAGAATGCTGAAATAGTCTCTCTAGTCTCTAATGTTTCAATGTACAAAAGTCATACCCTACAACAAAATAGTATCCGCGGTATTAGTGTTACAACAGCCTATGGTTACAATCGCATGTCGTTTTAACATGTTTTGTGTCCTTACAAAGACAATCTAACGAAACGTGCGTTTTCTGCTGGTATTTTATTATTTTCCTTTTTCGAGACGACATCAAGGTGCCTTTGGCATTACATTAAAGTAATACTTACGACTTAATAAAAACCTTCCAATCGCTCACGCTTTAATCGAAACTAACCTCAGTTCTGCACGCAGTTTGCACGTTGTCTGTAGCTGCGTGCTACGGGTCGTGATGAGGGTCTGAATTGATATATTCCATGAAAAGCGAAGCTATTGAGATTCCTCAGCGTGACGATTCCTCTCTACCACTTTAATGAAACATGCGCATGGAAATGTGAAGGCAGAATGGCTTCACACTTGAAAATTCACACCATTTACTTTTTCTCTTCCGCAGAAACAAATTGCAAGACATTTATTTAACAGATTGATCCACTGATGTGTTTCCAGCAGACAGGTTGTTGTGTATATTTGTCCTTGATGTGTCGCTGTTTCTTCACATTTCCGTATTTTACACGCTCTGAACTCACATGATTTCCATGTTAGAACCAGGTAAGAAACGACGGGTAAATTAAGCAGGCTTTTACATAGGCTTCTATGAAGTAAAAGTGGTACCCCCATAGATATGGGTGGCCCTGAAAGTACTTTGGTTAGTAAGTTAAACTCTCATTCAAATAAGAGGACTGCGCACAGTCAAATATATTACTGCAATATGAGCAGGTCTGGTGCAAGAAAACTACTCCAAGAAGTATCTACATCATTAGCACAAAGATGAGGGTCAGACTCAAGAGACATTTGCTCAGTTTCTATGAGACTCCCATACTGTGTATGCTCTACACAGTCCACTGGCCTTTGTATTTAACTTATTGTAAAACTCTGTATGTGCTTGTAGTGGCTAAATTTTCCACACTTCTTGTGTTCAGTGAGTTCTTATCATATTCATTCATTTAACCTTTTCAGACGGAAAGAACGAGTCTATTTGTGTGTAAGGTTTTAACAACAGTAAAGTGTGTTCGTCCCGTCTTTATTGAAACTCTCCGAAGATACAGAAATAATATATCTTACAGAAATACTGTATCTTACCTTTTATGAATGTGCGAGCTCAAAACGTCGCATTGGCGCCAGCTCTTATTGCCTATACATCTCTGGTAATTCTAAAACTAAACTAATTAAACTAAACTAGTTCAAAACAAAATGTATATTACACTAAATGCAATTGATGAAATATAGTAATGTAATCGTAATGTAATCCTAAATATGCTATAATATGAAGTCACTAAATTATAAATCAAAATATATTATAACTAAAGCTGAGCCTAAATTACAACATAGAAAGTGGCACCAACAATGTTATTGTGTGTTGTTAATTATGTATTCACTCAAAATACACTTCAGCTCCATGGGTCGTGATAGAGTTTTTCACTGCTGAGGAATCCTCTGGTCTCCTTATCATGTCATTATGGTTATGGCCTCAGGACAATTCATTTTTAAAAATATTGACAATAAAGCATTCTTCCATTTTTCAGTTCTAGCATGTTTGTCACAAGTTTGGTGTCCCCCATGTGTTTAATAGGCTCCAGTCATTAGAGCATTGAAACCTTGTGGACAGATTTCAGTACAGATTCATTTTAAATTAAATAAACATATATAAATACTATGTATATGTATATTCATTCATACATTTATAACAAATCCTCCTTTTAAATTGTAAATCAGAATTTATTGATTTACATTGTTTAAATTGGCACCAAGAACATCTGAAAAAGTTGTACACATCATTCTGTCTTAACAAAGAACTAAAGACTATAAACACAAACACATCCATGAGACCTTGTGGGGCTGGGCATTGTACCCACAATCTCCCATGCGTCCAGTTCAGGGTCATACTTCTCAATGCTCTGGAGATAAGTACCTTTTGAATAGGAGTATCCTCCGCTTACATAAATACAACCATTTATGGCCACAGCCCCGCACTCCATCCTGCGCTCTTTCATCTCTGAAATAGTTTTCCACGTGTTACTGTTGGGGCTGTAGCAGTCGGCCACGGTGGTCTGTCCTCCCACCAAGTACATTTTATTGTTGAGAGACACCGAACATAAGCCATACTCTACATGGAAAACATCAAGACAGATTTTGGTTAGAAAAGCTGTTGGTCAAAATATACTTCTTATTTGTTACCTACCTGGATGAGGACTTATGGTAATAACACTCCACTCATTCACAGTGGGTCGAAAAACCTGGACTTTTTCATAGGTGCAACTACCTCTGTATCCATAATGGCCACCGGTCACATAGATCTTATCTCCCATTACACATGCTGTGGCATTTCCAACACCTGAAAATACAAAATCAGTGTCACAGTTTCTTTCTAGTTCTTGTTTACAGACACACTATGTCACTTTTTGGTGCCATCTCTCCACATCTGAACTGTATATTGGTCTGCTTATCCCCATGGAGATGGATACATTTTTATTACACATTGTGGAATATTTCAGTTAAAGCAATGACATCTCCATGGAGATAAAAGTACACCTTTGAAGCAATATTACACATGCCAATATAATGTGGAGTCACAAGCAAACATTTAGTGTGAATGTGAACTATTAGAGAGGAATAGGCCTATTTTGTGTGGCTTTTTTAATCAAGCTTTTTTCCTCAATTCTATGATACAGGCTTGTTATAAATTCTAACTAAACTTTAACTCTAGAATCACTTTATGTTTCCAATAAAGTATAAGGAAAACACAAATTTAATCATTTTTCAGATTATACTGTAGTTTAGTTAGTAGAAAAGCCACCACAGTTCACTCTCAGTGTATTGATTAGCCCACAGAATAGGGCTATAGCCTAATGGGACTAGTAACATATACAATATCTTAAAGTACAAGGAAGAACATTCCAATTGCTCCACATACCTTGAATCATTTGGGCCACAGGGAACCACTGTTTTTTTAAGGGGTCATAAAACTCGCAGTCTTTCTCTGGGGCACCTCCCCTGTAGCCTCCTATCGCATAAATACATCCATGCAGCGCCACGGAGCAGTGGTAATATCTGGCTGTTATCATTGAACAACTCTGGGTCCATTCGTCCCCGTCACAGTTATAAACAAAGACCTCATCCAGGGCCTCCACCGTGTTAGTTCTGTAACCTCCAGACACGTAGATATTTGCTCCCAGTAAACACACGCTGTAACTCTCTCTGTCAGGGTCGGGCATGTCCTTCCCCTGTATCCACGTGTTATTTATCGGATCCCAAATATGAACTTCACATAAAGGATGCCAATAATATCCTCCGATGATGTACATATTTTGAGATATTTTTCTCTTTGTGCGTAGATCCTTGATGCTTGACTTTGCTGCTTGTATGATCAGAGACTTCACATTTTCCTCATTAACAAGTAAAAGCTGCCCATGTGTCTCAGAAGTGTCATTATTGTAGTTCTCATCCAAATCTAGATTAATGGTGCGTAATAGCTCCCCAACATACTGAATACGTCTATTAATATCGTGGCATATCCATTTCGTTATTGCATCCAGTATCATTTCTTCTGACTGTACCCCAAAGCTGTGACCCAATAAAAATGTTTTCATCTTTTCCAGCTCCAGATCAAGCATTTCTTCCTGTTGTGTGACATCTGAAAACCTGCTGAGCACCATCCTCTGAGCCTCCCGCTCCAAACTGTGACACAGGTGCAGCTGCGCAAACGCGTGCATTCCCAAACAGTTATCAACATCCAGGAGGCGCACGAGAAACTCTTCACAGGCTCGTTTTACTGAAATGAACTGGAATAGATCTGCAGCCTCCAGTAAACTCTGAACATTGTCTTCTGTGATGCGCACACGGGCTGTATACACGTAGTTAACCAAATCCGCCAAAACCCCGCAGCGCACCCCAGACAGTTTGATCACTCTGTCGGATCTCTCCTTCATATCGGCCGTAAACATCACTTTGAAATAGGAGCTGTGGGCTGAGAGCACCGCTTTGTGGCAGTGAAACACCTGTCCGGACGCGGCACATTGCAGCGTGACGTCCGTAAAGGCACCGGTGAGGTAGAAGTGTCTCAGAGTGTCCAGCAGCTCAAGAGGATGCGCGCTGTCGCTGTAGTCGTACGCGTAAACATCCGTCGGCTTATGTGACATTGTATCTGTGGGGGAAAAAAAATCACATACTATAACGCAGGTCACGTAAGAAAAATCATAGTTTCATATTGCCATTTGATGATGTTTAACGCAGCAATTTATCGTGCGTAATTGTAACAGCAAGATAAAGAGTAGATGCGCATCACAAGGTTCTATTCAGTAAAATCATATAGTGAACGTACCTGTGAGAATATGTCCATGAATGAGTCTAACACAATTGTACTGCACGTTTGTGGCGTTGTGTTGGCCGCTCAATATAGCTCACTCGTGCAGGACGGTCGCAAGCTGCTCTATCCTATTTTGGTAGTCTATTTGTGTCCAGCGTCCATACCCCCTCCTCCCCTTCTTCCTCTGCTCTTCTGCTTCACAGGTCCTTGATAAAACCAAGCGACCATTGAGAGGATTCACCCCAGTCTATTTTCTTTTCCAGGACATAATAACGTAAGCTTCATATATTCAGATTTCTGGGGCAGTAGTGCACAGAGTCGTAGTGATTGACTGGGCATCACTAACAGAATACAAATCTTAAACAAATGAGGACTTAAAAGGCACAACAAGCAGCTACTGTTCTCTATTCGTGTTTTCAACCCATTCACGTCGTTGCTATGGTGTTTCCACTCATTTCCAGTGTGGAGTCCAAGGCTTTACCTAATCCTAACAAGGAGGATTACCAGCATTGTGCACAATCTTTAACATAGGCTCCAAAATATTGTAGATTAAAAAAAGATGGCACAGTTGACCAAGAATAGTTAAAAGTAAAACCTATTAAGAGCTTGCAGTGATAAAAAAAAAAAAAGTTATCGTGTATCCATGTGACATTGTTTTAAGTTACATTTTTTGTGTTTAGAAAATGAACAGTTTAAACAACTAATCAAATTATTAGTCATCTTTTATTGCTTTTTTTGTAAGTCTGCCTCAAACTTTGACCACATAGGGCCAGCTTCCCCACAGTTCTAATTAATGCAGCATAATATGAAATTATGAAGTGAAAAATGATCCAGGGTTCCAACAACTGAAGAACACACAAGTAATAGTGTCAAAAATACATGAAGTAAAATTGTTTCATATTAGTTTATTTCAGCTTAAAAAACTATTTTATGAGACATTGACAGTTTAATTGCATTGCCCAAATGTAAACATATGAATGCTGGAACTTCACAAACAAGCATTTTGTTAATAACAAGTGGTCCACTGCTAAAATTAAGATGAATTCAATTAGTTTCTCTGAAAACAGCACTAGGCTATTCCAGAGGGTAAGAAGGTGCAACCATCCTGACCTAAAGGGCGACTTGAGCTGCATCTGTAACTAAAGGTTTCAAAACATGAAGATCTTTGAGCAGATTTGACACCCCCACACAATACCACTGCTCCCCCAAGTGGTTCACAGGAGCACTGAATGACTCAATGTGCACTCCTTCTGTGATGAGCACTCCTGCAAAAACAAAAGCAAAAAGAGACTATGTAAAAGGCTTTAGTGAACACTATTATAAAGCTTTTGTTGGCTAAAAACAAACACCGCATTTCACCCATTTATAGTGAGGAAAAACGTGCTATACAAAACAATGAATGAAACCCATGTGCACTAATGGATATTTATTTTTGTCCCACAGACATGGTCTGTATGCCCAGAGGACATGAAAGGAATGGATTACCCACTATAAATATAGAGTGGCAGAGGATTTTAAAATGCTTTGTATATTAAAATATGAGTCTCCTAATATTACATAATACTTTAAGAGGCATTAGAAAGTCTTTTCATATCACAGTAAATATTGCACCAAGATAAAAATGCCTTTATCTAGTAGCATGAACCATTGGTCAACATCCCATTTGTAAGCCTCCTCCCATGTTACAGTTGTAGGTTTTTGCATCATTTATACTAATCATGACAATTTTCTTACCAGCCACTGACGACAGAAGTTGAGGACTGGCTGAGGACTTGAAGAAGAGCAGATTCCCAGTGAGAGACACAGGCTGTCTGAAGACACTGTCACTCAGTTTCAACAGGACAGGGACACCACTTTGAACAGACCCAGTGGCTTTAAAGATGCAACCATCAGCCAAGATCTCCACTTCACAAGATCCAACAACTCTGTTTGATGTGATGTGAGTTTGGGCCACCTAGAAACAGGAACACTTATTATAATAAATTAAACAAACAATGAAATCACACCCAGATGATTTCACTGATATACCTGCATTCCAGAATCCTTGGCAAGGTTCATAACATTTATAAGGTTAATATTGTTGGATTCGTTTCCAAGCAATCCCACCAGCACAGCTGAAGCCATATAACCAGAGCAGGACTTCATACAGTCACCTTAACACAGAACAAAACAGAATTATTATAGAGCATATTTGATATGCCATTTCCCCCTCAATGTACTTAAAAAGTTGGCAGTTTTCTTCCTTTCCCACCTTAAAGTTACAGTTCATAGCTCACAAAAGCCTACCTCCCCCGTGAAAGGGGTTAAAGACAAGGGCCATGTCCCATTTCTCTTTCCTCTTTTCCTTCTCCTTGATTCTGCAGTAAATGGGTGAGAAAGTCCCACCCACAGGAGACACAGTGAGGAGAAGGGATAGAAATTCCTCACTGAAACTAATAGTTTGATAATTTTATCTGATTTCTGCTCCTGAGCCTCCCTCATGTTATCTCCTTCTGTGTTTTTTCCACTTAACATATTCGACTGACAGCTGAAAAATGATAAATGATAAGGGGAGGAATCAAGGAGAAGGAAACTCCAACATTTCTGTACCGTGGAGGTGGTGTTCCATAAAATACCACAAGATGGAGCTAGTGCTCACATTTACCTTGCTGTTGTACTTCTGATATTGAAGGTCAATGAGTTTAATCAAACAAGTATTTCAAGTGCACTTACCTTGAGTTGTAATCTGAAGTTTATTGTATGGTTTCCTCGAAGTCGCACAAGCCTGCAGCACTGATCCGATAGCTTCCCCGAATCTAATCAGGTCCTGAGATTCTTGAGAGAAAGTGCTGGCCAAAACCTGGGCGTTTACCTACAGGATAAAAATGCAAATGTATTATTATGTTTTACTTTACTCATTATCTTTTGTGAGTTGAATACTTGCTTGCTTTGCTTTGGGTAGAACTTACAGCTCCAATCAGGTTTTTGCCGTTAACCATGTCCACAATCTGTAATGCGATGTCTTGCCCACATCGTGCCTGTGCTTCTTTAGTACTGGCTCCAAGATGTGGACAGCCAATTACATTTGGATGATTCACAAGTGCACGGTCCTTTGGAGGTTCCTGTGAGATTATGTTTAAGTTAATTTTTCATCTAAACAAGGGTCTATGTATGAATAAAGTGAATATACAGACCTCAACAAAGACGTCAAGCCCTGCTCCTCCGCACTGTCCAGACTCCAAAGCTCTGAGCAAAGCTGCTTCATCAATGATGCCTCCACGGGCACAGTTAATAACTTTTACCCCTTTCTTACATTTGGCAAAGGTTTCGTCATTGAGGAGGCCTTTAAAAACAAAATAAGTTTGAGTGTTCAGACGAAATTACATTATTTTGTTAAAAAACGGTTTGTAATAACGGTTATGGCCATAAAAAAAAAAAAAAAAAAAAGTTAAAATGCGACAACTGATGCAACTTGTTTTGAGTAAGACCAAAAATGTTGATCTCTCACTTATTTCAAAAGGAGTAATAGTACCATTACTATTAATATTACTAATATTATTTGTATAATTAATATATGTATTTTATGGTACAACAGTGTGAGTTTGTTCTGGAGTTTGGGTGTACAAAATGTGATTGTAATGTGCTTGAAATTAAATTATACTACATGTGTTTGAAATTATATTATACTAACTGAATGCTAAAAACACTTTGAACAAAAAAACACGTACCAACAGTTGAGGGCATAAGTGGTGTGTGCACAGTGATGTAGTCACACTGGGGCCATAACTGCTCCAGAGTCATCTGCTCCACCCCCCAGCTGGCAGAAACCTCCGGAGGGGTGATTGGGTCATAGCCGATCGTCTAAAAGGCGTTTCAGTTTGAGCTTAAAGTCAAGTGAACATTCTTACTGTGAGGGTAACTACAGCTTACCTTCATGCCAAACGACTGCATTCTGGAGGCCACTTCCTTTCCTATTCTCCCGAGTCCTACAATTCCAAGTACCTTTCCATACAACTCAGCTCCCATAAACTGCAAATAAAAAGAAATGTAACACACTATGTAAAAGAAGCCAAACTACAAAAATGAAGGTTATGTGCAGCAATAGAGCACTGATGATTCACTTGACAATGGAATCGTTCATGCAGCGGTAACGTGTGTGCCCACTGTCCTCTACAAACACAGTCTCTAAACTGGAGCAGCAGGTCTTTTCTTCTCACCTTTTTACGATCCCAGTTTCCAGCTTTCATAGACATGGCGGCTTGAGGGACATGCCTGAAAAAAAGCAGGAAACATGAGTCTTTGTACGGTCCTTTCCCAGCAGGGTTTAATCAGAACTATACCTTGAGAGGCTCATAATGAGGGCGCATGTGAGCTCGGCTGCACTGATGGTGTTGCCACTGGGTGTGCTGAAGAACATGTTTAAGACAGTTTAAGACCTGTAGTTATCCAGCACTGTTCATATGATCAAGTGCTCACTTACTTCATGACAATAATACCCTTTTTTGTAGCAGCATCAACATCTACATTATCAACTCCAGTTCCTGCCCTTCCAATGATTTTTAGATTACTGGCAGCGTCGATAACGTCAGCTGTCACTTTTGTTGCAGATCGAACTACAAGGCCATCATAATCCTAAAATGATAACACAAGTTGCTGTTTGACGTTTTGACAAAAGTAACAATTAACAAAAAATATTTAAAAACATGATAGGAAGGTTTCCAATTATAGTCACTCCTCTCCTGGGCGAATGACATGAACTAATGTCAATACAAATGGAATTCACATTAGAAATTGTACTATATAAAAGCCAGGCATGTTTAGAGTTAATTGTTACATAAGCACAGACCAAACATCTGTGTTACATTTCAACAAGTGCGTGTATGGATCTTGTGTGTGGAGGAGATCGTGGAAGCAAAGACAGCGATGAGTTGCATCAGCTTCCAGGGGGGCGGTGCCAAATACAGGGAACTTTCTCACCTAGACTCAGCTTAGCCGGTACCGGCACAGGGAAGCGTGCCCGGCGTGCAGGCCAAATGCATGGCTCTTAGAATGTTTCATTGTTAACATCTGCACCAGACAGCATGACGAGGTTATGCAACCTTTAAACCAAGCTATGGATAAATAAGAAACCCAAAAAACAATTGCAGTTATGTAAACGTAGAGTAGTCGTACCTTTATCGCAGCTATCAACTCGTCTTTCTTCATGTTTTGTTTCTCCGTCACATGGATGCCATTTTCCTCCAGGATGGTCCTGCAGCGAGGGTCCACGCTCTCACTGATGAGCACCGACTTGATGCAAAAAGAAGCCATTTTACCGTTTGCTTTGACGGTGGTCGCGCTGATGCTGAGTAAGTGGGTGAGATGCACGGCTGATGAGCAGTGATGGACACAGACAGCAGCTCTTTCCATCTGCTGCTTTTGAATGGCCTGAGTAACAAAGCCCCGCCCCTCACTAAATGCGCCCGCCTCCCCCGCGCCATATGACGTGACACTGCGATCCACAGTGCGCATGATGCGTAACCTACATTCACTCGCCAATTTACCAATAAATTACCAAATGGACACTGAAATAAATCCTCCATAGGTTTAAGTACTGCACCCAGTAAAAGCATTTATGATTTCTTATTGAAAAAATTATCTAAAGCCATTCCAATTCATGATTTCTCTATGGTTATTCTCATTTTAGAAAACGCATAGCCTCATAACACATATATTCTAATTAAATTGCAATAACTTAAGTAGACGGCAGTGGCAATAATATAGACTGAATGATTTATTTTTCTTACAAACTTGTTGCAGTTTACTGAGATTTCTACTGTGGGGCATTTGTTAAAATGGGAGATCACCTGACCTCATTAAACTGCACATGACAAGCTGTGATCTAATAAACAAGAAAGACACTTGAGGTATTACATTGCGGCTCTCCAAAAGACTTAAGCAGTTAATTTAAATAAAGATAAAATATTGTAATCTTCTGCCCCCAGCACCCCCTGCACAGCACCCTCACCGGGCAGGAGAGCACCTTTGGGGGCCAGCTGTTTCCCTGTCCTTCTCCAGCCTCTGGAAGTCCTTTTTTCACGTGCCATACGGCTATCTAAGAATTTATATAAAATATTATTATTAAACCAACAAATAAAGTATTTATCTTGGCCAGTGAATTACCATCTGAACCCCATGGAGAGGTCATACTTAACAATGTGTGAAGGTGAAAGTCCACACCCTTGGATTCAAGCCAGACTTGGTGTTTCTAATGATTCCAAACATGACTTAATTTTTGACTTGATTGGCTTTGACTTTAGCCTTGGACATTTTACTTTTTTCAAAAAATACCCTGATTTTCTAATTTAGAGAAGATGTTGGAACTTTGTAGAATTAATAGATGATGCATTGAGCGGAACAAAATACACATAGAGTTGGTTATAACTGATATGGGTCATTAATATAAGGTTTGCAAGCTGTATCAGGTATGTGTATAAATACACAGCGAAGGACTTGTGGGCCATTGGCTTGTGACTTATTTCATACAAGACATGGTTCCACCTCCCTCCTGTGAAACACTGCAGCCTCTTGACTAGGTAGATATTTTTAATAAGTTTCAATTCATTATAATTCTTTGAAACTCCACAAAAGCTTCACCAGTAAATAACTGCTGTTCTACCCCCAGAAAATGACATGCTATCAGTTTAAATGAACATTGTTAGAATTACTAAAGTTATTTATCAATTTATTTTAAACCTATTTGTAGGCAGTGGCCTATGCTTAGCAAAACATGGAAATACTTAGTCAAATCTTAACAATGTGGGTCAAACATAAAGTTAGATAAAGAAGATAGTTAAGAAGTTAAGTAAAGAAGTAGCAATAGTGCACCTTTCTGCTGTATTTCTTATATTATTTGTTGACGTATTGTTGATGTGGTAGAGTGGACCATACAGCCACAACATGGCTGCTTGAACAGGATGGACGTCCTTATTGTGGGTTTCCATGGCAATGACCTTTCTAGTGTCTCGAGTCTCTCAGAATCGGTTGCTAGGTTACCACACAACAAATGTGATCTTCATTCATTGTTGGGGGCAACTAGAGTTTGACTTACAATATTTGTTGTCTTTTCTTCTTGTTATATTTCCTCAAACAATGATGCTGGAGTTTGAGCGTCGGAAAGGATCTGCTACAAAAGGTAATGTTTCTTAGCATAGCGTAGAATTTGGTTTTAATTTAATATCTTAACATTAGCGTTACCTGCTGTGTAAACTAAATCTAAGACACCAGGTAAGACACCAGGTCGCCCGCACATGTGTGACCCGCAGGCCGCTCTAATACTTGTACAACTCATTAGTGAGCAACATCTACAACTGAATAGTCTTCTGTTGCTGTTCTTTTTTAAATCACCCTTGCATTTATTTAGTTTTTAAAATGACAATATCTTTAAAACATGGAGCCACATCAGCCCGTTTGATAACTCAGTGGATTATGAGTGTTTTTTCTGGTTCTGTTGTCCTGATTGTGAGTCTGTTTTATCGCGTTGGTTAAACTGGTGAAATTAAACCCTCAGTGATCGTACCTGCGCACAGTGCGCAGGTCACACAGTGCAGATTGTACGTGCGCAGGTTTAGCGCAGCTCTTTATTTAACAGTTATGTCACTCATGTATGATCCCTTTATGTATGTTGCCATTTAATTTATCTTGGCTACCACTGTGATGAAAAGACTGAACAGTGTTTGTCTTCTGGACACATGCGCACTCAGCTTTATGTTGCAGTATCAGTATCAGTATCAGTATCAGTATCAGTATCAGTATCAGTATCAGTATCATCTGAACATTTAACAATTACAGAGATGAATAAACTTAAAGTGCTGAATATTGATATGTGTTTCACACTTTGCTTTCACTGGTGATAATTATTGTGAGAAATCAACGTAATAATCATCTACACGTAGATGATTATCATTAATCATTATTAATAATGTATATATATATATAAAAGGCAAACTGAGCAAATGTGTTGTTATGCATCAAAGCGTCTCAAACTGGACGCCCTTCATATGACTCAATGTCCATGAAGTAGCTCTCAGCTTCAAAAAGTTTGGTGACTCCTGCTCTACATAATCTACAATACATTTAAAGTCACTTCATTTGATAATTCTTCAAAATATTGATGGTTACATTAAATCAACATTAAATTCAATGGATGCTCATTTATCTGTCCACATGCCATGTTCAAAAGCCATTTTGTTTTACTTTTTCACCAGTGTCTTCAGATGAGAAAGACAGCACAATGATCCCATTACCAGATCTACGTCAAGTCACAGTTTTATCCAAATCTGAATTCATGAGGATACAAGCTCAGTTAAAAAATGTTGACAGAGAACAAGAGCGCAGAATACAAGAGGCAAAGAGGAGAGAAGCCCTGCACCTCCAGTCAAAAGAGGTGGTCAAGCTGTGGTCCAACACTATATCAGTGAGTATTTCAAACACAGACTGCATCAGCTAATTTAATCTGAATTAACTCACTGTAAATCACTGTAAAACGTTTTGTGTTACATTTTTGTATGAAAAGCGCTTTATAAATAAAGTTTGATTGATTGATTGATTGATTGAATGTAAATGGTGCTGTCATTTATGTTTACTAAAGGGGAAAAGGCAGAAGAACCTGGAGGCAAAGGCAATTCGGCAGCAGATTGAGGAGGAGAAAAGAAAGCAACTTGACCTAGAAGAAGCCAAATACAAGGAGCAGAAGAGAAAGGAGGCCATAGAAAAGGCTAAGACTCAGCTCTTTTATCAAACAGACCGAGTCAAAGGCCTTCATGTGTGGACATTTTCACTACATTTCTCATGTGTCATATTGGTTTGTCATGTTGTCATTTACACTCTCTCCTGTAGGGGGCATACTTGCTTTCACATGTGCTTAAAGAAAGAGAGGCACAGATTCAATTAAAACAACATATCAAGAATGCCAGAGAAGATGTGGACAAAACCATGTTGGAAGCAGAAAGGGCCAGAGCTGATGAAGCTCAGAGACGAGAAGAGGAGAAAGTCTGTGAAAAGAAAGAGCAAACTCTGACTGTTGTAGAGGAACTCAAGGACCAGTAGGTGCCTCACTCCACACACACAATGATTCAATGGGAGAAGATTCATTTATGTTCAGTGGTGGAACGTAATGAAGTTGTAAAGTACCACCTTTAAGTATATATTTTAGGTATTTGTACTGCAGTTATATATATTTTAAACTGGACATTTTTTACTTCACTACATTTGAAAGCAGGTATCTGTACTTTTAACTGAACAAAAAGTATTTTATTATAGTTTGAGACCTGCTGAAAAGGCTGAGAGGTTTATTTTTTTAACATATTTGTACTTGAAAATATACAAATAACAACAGTCAGGACATAAATGAGTTTATTTGTTTTAGCTGTATCTTAGATTCATTCATACAGATGGTTTTATAGCTCAAAAATACCTAGAAAAAACAGGCATTCTGACTGTGCGGAGTCGCCTCTCCACAAATCTGACTTGTAACTTGGTTAGAAAGGTTTAATACCAGACTGTGAAACATTCCAGACAACACAATACACCACAATGCACCTTTAAGTAGATCTTTTTCTACTTTACTTTTACGTGAATATTTTTTGCTCCGATATCTGTGTTTTTACTTAAGTTAAACTGAGTACTTCTTCCATCACTATTTATGTTCATCCCTTTTCAGAATGAGGAAAAATGAGTTGGAGAGAGAACAGAAGAGGCAACTAAAGAAACAGGAAGGGGACGAAATACAGAAACTTCAGGAGCTCCATCTTTGGGAGCAGAAGAGAGAACAAGAACAGCAAAAAGAGGAGAGGAAACAGCTCATGCAGGTCCACCAGGTAGTGTCACGGCCAATTTTATCATCACCCTTTTTAACTGTTACCTTAAAAGCAGTTTGATAATTTCTTTACAGGAGCATCTGACTGAGAAACAGCTGGAGAAAGCTATGAATGAACAAAAGCAGAAAATGGAGGAGGAACAAAGGAAGCTGTACCTCTCAGCAAAACAAAAAATGACTAAGTTAAGGAGAGACAAAGAGAAAGAGATAATAAGGTAAAATTAGTTTGGGAGCCTCAATTCAATACTGACATTTTACTGACATTTTACAAGATTAGCTAAAGTCTCATTTACATAGGTCTAAAAATGTTTCTTAGTATTTGTATCTTAGACGACTTCTTTATTGTTAAGTATGAATTTGAATACAGCATTATTTACTATTACTGCAGAGAAGTATTATGGAACTTACCTACAAGAGCTTGACTGAAATAAGATTCTGGTTTTCTTGCTCTTACTTTGTTATTCTCTTTTGTTTTATTGTCCTGTCAAGATTTAAAAACAAAAAAAAACCCCTGTAAATAGTATCTTAACATTTTAAATTCATTGTTTTAGAGAGACCCAATTAAAACGAGAGAGGATCTTGGAAAAACTTGTGGCCACTCAGCAAGAGAAGGCCGAAAACGAAGAGCTGAAAGTTGAAAACGCTAAAGCTGAAAGGGAAGCTCGAGAGGCACAACTGAAGCTGGAGGAAGATGAGAGGAAAGCAGCCATGATGAAGTCCATAGCGGCGCACAGAGAAGCGGTGGTAAAAAGTCAAAACCATTTACCTGTTATTTTAAACCTGTGGCTTAAAGATGCACGGTGTAACTTTTGGGTGTTGGGTCTGTCACCTGCTTCTTTTCTACCTTATATAAGTTAAATTATAGGTGGTTTTATAGCTCAAAAATACTCAAAAAACAGGCATTTTGTCTGTGAGTGGGGTTGCCTCTCCACAGATCTGACCTTTAACTTGGTTTGGTTTAGTCTGCATGAAGATAGAAAGGTTTATACTACATACTACATCATACTACGTCATACTACATATAGTATTCCAGACAAAGCAATAACATCTGCATGGAGAAAAGCACTTGACAAACCCTCCACCAGAAAAGTTACACAATGCACTTTTAACTTGTTTGTTAGAGGCAAGAAAAAGAGAGGATGAAAGAGGAGATAAAACAGAAAAATAAAGAAATGCTTCAGTCTGGAAAGGAGCAAGAAAAAATATACGCAGAGAGACAGCAGCTCAAGGCTCAGAAGAAGAAAGAGGAGCTGCAAAGTTTACAGGAGTTTCACAGAACACAAATGGTATGTTTATATGGATCATCTTGATGCAAATTATATCAGTGTGTCATATTTACACTTAATTATCTTTATACTTTTAACACAGGCTGAAAAACACTTAAAGCAACAGCAACAAATAAAAGACACGGAGAAGCTTGAAGCTATGAAGGCTCAAATACAGGCAGAGGAAGACTTCAAGTTTCAGTTATATGCAAAGGATGTTATCAGTACAGCGGAGGAGGCTAAACTTAGTGTGGTGCCACTTTATAAAGCAGCAAGGGAGGGGATAGGAGGAGGATCTGGAGCTGCTTTTAGTGGAGTTAGAGCCAGTTATGTGGTTCAAGACAGCAGTGGTGCACAAATGCCCAACTATGTCTCTGGTGCCACTCAAAATATTAAATCGCTGAATGAGGTTGTGGATATTGAGCATGCAAAAAAGAGACTTGGGTTTACTTGGTGATCAATAAAATGTGTTGGCAATAAAAGTGTGTATCTCATTATTTATAGTCCTAAAAGGGCTCAAAATAAGCTATTTTCTGATCTGTTATAATGTTGGTTTCTGTTTTGTTTCATTCACACATTTGACACACAAATCCTGCTTATTTAGACTCTTCTCTCAAACAGAAAACAATCTGTTCCACCTTGTGATGTCATGTGGTAATACAGAAAGTGCTCCACTGTGTTTAAACTCATACCCCTTCACAAGAAACATCTGGATGATTTCAGTCCTAATGAAGTACAGGTAAAGGAGCTGTTAACTGTAAAACTACCGTTTCATGACACAAGGTGGAGCTGAGCATTTTGATCTTTGGTGATGTAGACAGACCAATAAACCGGAGTTAAAGAAAACACAACTCCAGCTGTGTTTTTAATGACTATTATAACATGACTAAAACTCACATGTCAGTTTTGTATAAAATAGGACCTTTAAGGAATGAAATGTAGTTTAAAGAAAATGCTAAGTACTCTGGTTAGACTGTATTTCCTTTGCATTTCTAATTAAAACCAAAGATTCAGTTTGCCTTCAGGGATCTCCAAGAGGAGGTGATATTAAGACTTAGTTGTTAAAAAAGAGCACATGGGAAGTTTCCTAACTAAAGACCGTTTTTGTGTGATAACGGGCATCTGAGAATAAATGGTAAAAAAACACGGCATCAGTTGTTTAAAAGCAAGAATGTATTTTTTAATTCCTTCTTCAGAGCCAGAAAGGCAATGTCCAATATACTTGGACAAAACTACTTGTACAAATTGACAATAATTCCACAAGTAAACCAGAATTGCCTTAATTACAAATGGGATTACAGTAAAAGGCCATAGATGTACAAAAGTGGAGGGGGTGACATATTACCAAATCATAAAACACACCGACCATGCATCAAAATATTTCTGTTGGTTGTATTTGAAATGACAAAAATACAGGCGCACTCTCCATCCAAAACCAACAGCACTTAAAAGATAAAAACAAACAGTAGAAATAATTTAAAAAGCTCAACTGTTGGGTTTTTGTTTATACTCAAAATTCAATGTACCCCAAATAAAAATGGAAACCATCAAACTAAATCACAAGACAATGAAAGCAGTACATTTAATGGCATGTAAAACCTTTGAAAAAACACAACCTTGGCAGATTATGAGAGTTCATTCTTTCGTTTGTCAGTATGAATGACCTTAATCACATTTAATCAAGATGTCTACTTTAAACCAAAAAGTACATGTCTGGATGAAATAGAGCTGAAACCTGATCTTATTAACAGTATAGTGAAGATGGGAAACATGAGTATAAAAAAGTAATTTTGTTTTTAAATAAGTCCCTCAGTCACTGTCAGAACTTGAGCTAGAACTATGTCTATGTCTTCTACTGTTATTTCGGTCTTTGCCTTTATTACTGTCTGGCCTTTGTCTTTCTGGACTCCTTTTTTCTTTGGATTTTCTATCACGACTGTTTCGACTCCTTCTTTTATCTCGATCACTATCAGAACTGCTGCTATGTCGTCTTTTGCGGTTGCCAGATTCTCGTTTATCCTTCCTATGCGTAGAGCGGTCTTTACTGGACTCTCTTTTGTTACTCTTGCTTCGCGAGTGCCTGCTCCGGTGGGTGTCTCTGGTCTTAGTCCTGTCTGAGCTTCTCCCTCGATGGTCTCTGCTCCTGGATGAGTCTCTCCTCTTAGTTTCCCTTTCACTATCACGGTGACGGTCTCGACTTCGGCTGCGATTCCTGCCCCTGTCTCTCTCCTTATCCCGCCTGTCATCTTTGTCTCTAGATTTGGCACGACTGTTCTTATTTCTATTACTGCTGCTAGATCTGTGGCCATCTTTTTTTTCCTTGCTACGTGACTTGGACCTATTCCTTTCCCCATTTGTTCCTTTAAAATCCTCTTTATGCTTTTTACTAGAGTCAGGTTTGCTTTTGTCTTTTCCATGGTCAGATTCTGAGTGTTTATCTTTCTTTGAGTCCTCTTTGTCTTTGCTTTTGGACCGTGCTCTTTTCTCATCAGATTTGTGAGATTTTTGTCCCTTCTCTCTACTCTTTGACCTTTTCTTCTCACGGCTTTTACTACGACTTTCTGCTTGCTTCTTGTGGGTCTTCTGTTTGCCATGTTTTCCATCTTTATCCGCAGAATCCTCCTCTTTGCTCTTGGATCTGTGATTCCTCGCTTTCTTGTCCTTTTTACCCTCTGCCCCATCTTCATGTTTTGAATTGGACAATCGTCTTTCTCTTTTTGACACCTCTTCCTTACCATCACTGACGTCACCTCTGTGTAAGAAAGGAGACTCTCATTTACAAATTGTAACATTAAGACAAAGCTAAAAAAAAAAAAATTCCCCAAATAAAAATCATATTAAAATTATTCCAGATTTGCTCGGGTTACATGGAATTAAACTTTAAGTATCTAGGTAGTCTTACCTATCACCCTTAATCCAACGTTCCCCAGTAACAGCCCTCATCCTCTGGCGTTGCATTTCCTGACGCCAGTGTGGAGGAGTTTCACTGCGTCTGAACCGATCTCTGGACCGTGAACGAGAGCGTGAGGGGGTTCGATAACGCTGAAAGACAGACACATATTTTAAATAAATCTTCTGTCATCCTTCTAGACAGACTAATCAATTCAAGCAAGAAGAGCTTAATATAAATTTGCCCTTACCCTAGGCCCTCTGCCTTTTATCTTTCTTCCGGAGCGGGTCATAACCAGCCTTCTGTTGTATGCTGAATTATAGGATATACCACCGCTGTGGGAAAAAAAACTTGATAAATTTAATGCTGAGAAAAAAACAAAAAACAAAAAAAAAAAAAAACAGATACCTGGGTCTTTCCCCCTTGTTCCGTTGCTCCTTTTTAGGCTCATCCTTCTTTTCCACTTGCTGCGGGCTTCGTCTCATCAGAAACCGATTTTCAGGGATGGGGGGAATCTCCTCCGGACGCACTGTAGAAGAAACAACTTCCTCCTGCTCCTTCTCATCTGCACTGGCATCTTCTGGCCTATACCAAGAGCAATTGACATCAACAATCACAATTTTTACATATTTTTTTTAAGTGGCACAGTTTTACATATTTTTTATACACCCTGTAAAGATATGAAACTGTGAGGTAAGTGGGCTGCCACAGGTTAATACTTTTGTCAAACCTATCACAACAGCTATTATTCATGGTATGCCCCAAGTAAGAACTACATAGAGGCTCCTTCAAAACACAAAAACAAATACATACTTTGTTTTCTTTTGCTTCTTTTTGTGTTTCTTTTGTTTCTTTGTCTTTTTCTTTTTCTTTTTGGACTCCTTCTCAGAATCTTCTGAATCAGAGGATGATTCGGATGAGCTCTCAGACTCACTACTACTACTGCTGCTGGATCCAGATGAGCCTTCCTTTTTCTTTTTACTTTCTTTTTTGGCTATGGGCAAACGTGAACAAACAATTCAGTTTGTAACACGATCTTCTGTAATTATGCACATGCAACACTGACAAACCTTTAGATTTAGGGACAAGTTCTCCGCAGTTCAGTACTTTCACATCAGCGTAGGGTTTGCTGTTAGGGTCAGTTTTCTGGTTTTCCATGGTTTGAACAACCTCTTGACCAGAGATCACATGGCCAAAAACAACGTGGACGCTAAAAATAACATCAACCAACATACATTTCATTTTATTTGTGAAAATCCTATTTTAGATATGCATTTCCTTACCCATCGAGGTGAGGTGTGGGTTTTGTAGTTCTATAAAGACAAAAAAGGAAAAGAAAAATTTTACTTAATATGTGAATATTATATAATACAACATCAAGCTCACCAGGGAAAACTTACATGAAAAATTGTGATCCGTTAGTGTCTTTGCCTCTGTTGGCCATAGATAGCAGGTATTCCTTGTTGTGTTTAACAGCAAAGCTTTCATCTAGGGGAAAAGCACAAGATTGTACTTCCGTCTTGAAGCCAACGCTGGTTTGGAAAACAAGTGACAGGTCTGGCAGCCGCTTCCTTTACCTTCAAAAAAGCCTCCATAGATCGATTCACCTCCTCTTCCATTTCCTGTGAAAGAGAACAAAAATATTAGGTAAATAATTTTAACCAAAGGGACACAAGAGTTTTAGATATTTAATAGTGTAGAATGCTTTTTACAAATCACCTTCGCTAAAGTCTCCTCCTTGAATCATAAAATCTTTAACAATACGATGGAAGAGACATCCTTTGTAGTGTAAGGGTTTCTGGGTTCCTTTACCAATTCCCCTTTCACCTATGAATGCAGAAATTAATATAACATGCAAGTAGTTTGAAATAAACTGAACTGGTGCATAGCTGTACTTGAACTTACCAGTGCAAAGACACCTGAAGTTTTCACATGTTTTGGGACAAACATCTGAAAACAATTCCACCACAATTCTCCCGACTGAAATGAAGAGCAGAGTAGTGTGTGATTCAAAGACAATCAGTACAAATAACACAATAATTATACACCGAATCTTACCAAAAACATTGCCAATAGCAATGTCCATGAAGCACCGAGGGCGCTGTGCTTTCACTCCCATGTTTTGCCTCACTTGTAAAGAAGCAATCTTTAAGTAAATGACCCAGCGATGCAGCACCAGCAAATACACAAAGTCAGAGCATGAAACATAATGCATACAGTTTCCATCAAGGATAGAAATGTATCGTGCTAACATCGAATCCAAATCTGTTGTTAGAACGTTGTTTTGGCAAATACAAGCCAATAAAATACGGGCCAAACCAAATACAAGTAATATTAGGGCATTTCAATTTCACAACAATTTGACGCTAGGCCTACGTTAGCATTAGCAGACTAGGCTAGCAGAGCATATCACAGAGCTCATTTCTTTCAAACATACACATGTGCCGAGATGTAATGAGTAGTTGTACATAATAAATCCAAAGATTTTTGCATGCGTTTTCACCTGAATAGCCGAGAATATCACTCCATGTAATAAGCAACGACTCAAGGCGGTTAAAATTAAGTTTCATTCAGTGACCAGCTCAATGTTTTCTGAAGATGGCGCGGCAGAGACGTAAGGGCACTGCGCAGGACGTGCCAGTTGTTACCCCCCTGAACATTTTTTGAAAGGTTTAGATTTCTCAAATTAGTTTTGTTTGCATGTTTGATACGTTTTCTTTGTTATTATACTTTTATTAGCCTTTAGATTAAAAATGAAAACAGGTGGCATGCGGCAAAGCAACCCTTTTCCCTCTACATATATAATGATATTTTTATATGTTACCTGGAAGGCAACAGTCCGGGATTTCAAATGCCTCCGACTTGATTACGGAAGTGAAATATCAGCGCACATGCTAGGTACATTTGACTTTCATTCGAAATATTTTAAAATTATCAATGTGCTTTTAATTGAAGCAATTGTGAGTGTTTATTTTCTCATTAAAACTATACTGAGAAGCTTATACACAACTTTCTTGTGTGAACACGTGAATCCCGCTTTGCATGCCAGAGACTGCGACTGTCCCCAATGGCACATTACAACACAGTTTATTGAAGAACAATCATTGTATGACATGTATAGCGCGACTGACATTCTACATACTATCAAAGATGAGAAATATTCATATCTGCATCCCCGTCTTCCTAATATCCTTATTTTAAACTTTTACTGTACCTCAAGAATAATGTCTGGATGTCAAATGCATTTTAAACACAATTAAATCTTGTTTTGTTTTTATCCAAAGGGTCACATCAAGCCACAACCTGCCATTGATCGTGCCTGTCAGTTGGATATTGAGATGGGAAAAATAGGGTTGGACCAATTCATTCTTCTGTGTTCCTCATCTCCTGTGCCTGAGTGATGTTCCGTATGCAGTGTGTGAGCTTGTGCCTCAGAAGGCTTCTCCACAGTGGGACAGTACACAGGGACCTAGTTCTGGAGCAGCTGCGTGCTTGCTGCGTTGAAGACCATGTTTTTGATGTTGTGGGAAAGAATAAGGCAAAACTTAACGTTGATCATGTTAGTCTGGCTGTGGGTATGCTGTGGAAGTTTCAGAAAGAGAAACCACAGTTACTCCGTACTGTAGATCTTATCAAGAGTCACCCACAGTTTTTGACTCTGCGAGTTTTGGCAGAGAACAAAATAACTCAAATGGACAATTTGATGTTGATTGACACACTCTACAGCTTTCTTAGGTAAATAATCCAACATTATATTTAAATGTCAACTGCAAAATATATTTTCATTTTTTTGTTTTTTGTCCTTTGTAGATTAAACGTGGATCAACATGACTCACTCATTCAGCAGTTGGTGTCAGAAGCATGGTTGCGCTTGAACAAGTAATTTAGCTCCTCTTGACAATTACTTTTAGAAAAACAAACATTTAGTCTATCTTTATAGTAGAGGGTGTTGAGTCAGCTTAATTGCTGTTGGTACAATTCAAGTAACAAGGCCAGAGGTTTTTGCAGGTTTCATTATTTAATATTGAATTTTAAATGTTTACTTTTTTAGACTGTCAATGGCTTCTCTCTCCAAGTTTTCAATCTGCCTCAGTGATCAGCATCTACAGCACAGCCCACTTATGGGACAAATCACAAACATCATGGCTCAACAGCTGTCAACAATCGATGATGCAAGGTTTGTTCATACATGTTTTGTCTTAATACACAGGCATTCTTTTCATTTGACATTTTCTTCTATCTGACTTATAGGATTTTGACCATTTTCATGATTAGTGTGTCCTCCTTGGTGTCTCCATCTCTGCGTGATGCTCTCATAACAAGGATAGATCATTTACTGGATACCATAGACCCATCAAATTATAATAACCCACGAAGAGTAGTTCAGTTTCTACGGAACATCAAGTACAGTCACCGGCCTTTGCTTGAGAAATGTAACCAAATCATTTTGATAAACATGCCTGGCATGAATGCAGAGAATATCAGCATCATCATGGGCCTCTATCAGTCACTACAATTCAATAATTGTGAATTCAGGATGGCAGCCAAGCAAAGACTCACTGAACTCATTGATTCAAGCACCGACCCATTCTCTTTTACCAAACTGTTCGTCGCTTTGGCTCCCTTAGCCAGTCCAGAGATAAGAGAAGGGTTAGTGAAGTTATTTCTCCTCACATATACTTAACACTTTCTAAAAAAAAAATCCTCCCATTATTTTTATTTTAGGTTGGAAAATACTGCTCTCTTATTGGCAGATGAGTTTAATGCACAACAGGCATTGGCTATTGCTGAAGGATTAGAAGAGATTCAGAGCAGAAACCTTAGCCTCCTGAACAAGTAAGTTTATATTTCAATTGCAAACAAATGTCTTTTGCATAACAGTATAATTATTTTAAAAAACACAAATATTTTTCAGAATTGCTGCAGTAATACAAAGAAACCTTCATGTCTACAGACCAGTGGAAGTGGCCAGAATCACACAAGCACTCTATCTTTTACAGTATCAAAACCCTGAACTCTATACAAAACTAAGAATGATTTTGACCAAGTGAGTGTTTGGATTATATTAAACATTACGATCAATTGAACATTAAACGTTCTATATTACTTACAATTAATTATTTTGAGCCTTAAGCCATGTTATAATGCTGTTATTGCCTCAAAAACATATCTGGAGTTATGTTTTGTTTCATTCACACATGTTTGAGTAATTCTAGTTTATTTGTCTGCCTATATCTCCGAAGCTTAACATGGTCTGTTCTACCTTATAATGTTATGAAGCAAGCAGTAGTTTAACAACTATCTTTTACTGTTAGTTCCATAGAGATGGGCAAATCCAGCTTTGAAATCATCCAAAGGAATTTAAAACACATGTGAGCTCTGCCTGTATTACCACTTGCCATAGAGTTTTTTTTCTGCAGGGTTTGTGTGTTAAACACATATGACTGAAACGACAAACTCCAGATGTGTTTTTGATGAAACAACATCATAAGAGAGATCAGAAAGTGGTGTAATATAGGACCTTTAATATCTGATTTTGGTTTTATACCCAGCTTCTTACAGGTCAGTGTATTTCCCTATGAAGTGACGATGCTCACCCGTGTGCTGTCACTGTTGCCTTCTCCTCGTGTGGATGAGAGCCTGATCACTCGAATAGAGGCTGTGGTCCCTCAGTGCAACCTCAGCGACCTCAACACCATCGCCCATGCAGTTGCCAAGTGGGTTCGTAACGATGCATCCTACCGCCATAACACCCCCAGCAAGTTTGTACGCCTCCTGCAAGTCCTGAACCGGTCTGGCCACGAGAGACTCCAGACAGCTGAGAGACTTGACCTACTGCTGGATGAGCTCAAATATGTTTCAGGGGAGTGGTTTGAGGAGATGTTGCTTGAAGAGACAATGGTGACACTGAAAAGAATGATGGATCAAATAAAATGGACAAATGTGCCAGAGCTAAGCCTGTTTCTGACCAGAATAAACCATCTCAGCCCTCCACTGATGGAACGCATTGCTGATGTCGTACTTGAAGATATTGATAAGGTGAGCAAATGTTAAGAAAAATGTTTTGAATGCAAAGAGGAAATAACTAATCTGCCTTATTTTCTTTTTTAAGTTTCACTACTCTGCAACTTATGCTACACTGTTTCCATTTTCTGTCCTGAATTATGATACTGTCAAAGCAGATGAAATGTATGAGGCCTGTATTCAGCACTTTACTCCACATATCAGTAAGTAAAGAAATATATTATAAAATGTATATATTTATAAATATATTAAATTAATACATCGTTCAATACAGG
>KN503699.1:0-16580 GCA_000787155.1 Scartelaos histophorus | reverse complement strand
GAAAAACTGAAAAAAAAAAAAAAAAAATGCCAGAATTCATTCCTATATATCTCAAAAGCTTTCCTTCCAAATGGGTCTTCAAATTCACATTCAAACATTATCCTTGTACTTGTCACCACAATTTACCTTAGAAATCTCCTGTTTGTTTGCAAGGATACGTGGCTTGAAGTCATGCACCAGGTTTATAACTCGTCAAACAGGCATTCTGGCTCCTAAGTTCATTCACATTTCTGGCTACGGCATCTTAGAATCACCCGTTCCAAGATGAAAGCTCCTTCTAGCACATTTTTCACTTTACACTTCTTGTCCACTCAACTCCTTCCTAGTAAGACACAAGGACCTTGCCCTACGATTGCACTTCACATTTTACAATCAAACAACCTCATTCTTGTAAAAAAATGTCGCCCAATATCCATCCTCTACTTTCCTTTTCAAGTGAAGAGTCCCTGGAAATACTGCAGGGTATTGAGATTTAGAGATTTCAACTTGAATACCCACTTTTTGAGCTTAGACGGTGGTTTCGTATTCTAAAACCTCTTTGCTTCCCATCAAGCTGCTCCGATACTGTATCCTCGGGCTCACCGCGGACGTGGTCTCCAGCACCAGAATGGTCTTCCGGAGGCGTCTGTCGATGAAATGTGCGTCCCAGGCCGGGTACCTTTTCCTGGGCAGGTCGATCCGGATCACGGGACCCTCCTGCCGCGACGACGAGGAGGTCCGATGAAGCAAGGCGGGGGACGAGGCAGGGGAGGGGCGCACCTGGAACACGGGCAAGCAACTGTCCCGCTCCCTGTCGCCTGGCGTGGGGTCCCCGGAGTCCCCCTTAGTCCTTGGTAGAGTCCTGGGTGGACTAGTGATGACCATATCCGTTTGGGAGCCCTGCGATGGGGTCAGGCAAGCGTCAATGACCCCGGCAACCCCTCCGGCGCCCACCACACCCTCGTCTACGCAACCCCCCCACTGTGAGCCGATCACGGGGCCGTCCGGGTGGAGCCAGCAGTAGTACACCAGCATGAAGAAGGTGCCGAGGGCGAAACTGCAAGCCACGAGGCAGACCACCACCAGGGCGGAGGAGTCGGACGTGTGCGGCCCGCGGTAGGTGTACCAGGCTGCGGTGAGGGCCACATTTTCAGCAAGGGTGACGGTGTAGTAGACGGTCATGCGGAAACGGCTGGGGCCCTCTTTGACATTGAACCAGCAGAAGATGTAGATGATGCCCACCACCATGTTGTAGATGATCTCCTCCCATTTGGACATGCAGAAGTCAGTCTCACCTTGGATAATCCAGAAGGTCATAACACACCTGCAAGACACATACAGTGTTAGTAAATATGGATCAAATGTACTGCATTTGATGTATTTTTCAACATCTCAGGGGAAACTGCAGCTCAGGGTTTAAAGATCTGACTACAGATCTTAGGTGAGGTGCTGGGTGTTCAGTACTTATGAGTTTGCATCAACTTTAAACTGGAGGAAACCCAGACATAAATAATTCATTTGAACTGTAAGTAGCGTATGTTTTTTACTTTAATAAAAATAAAAAGATTCTACGACTGAATCGCATTGCCTGTGCTTTATACTGCGTCAGGTGAAAGCTCAAAACCTCCAGGATTGCCTTATATTTAAGCATTTAGTTTGTTTTTGGTTTTATTGGTCAAAATGACCTTACTGAAGCATGTGCTACCAGAAATGTTACACAGTGGGGCTTGTAATTTCAATCTTAGGCAAATATTTGCACTTTCTAGTCTACATTTTAGGTAATTTGAAATAAAATCTTGAATTTGATTGCTCCTTTAGACACACGGATATAAAAAAAAACATTAAATGAAATTAAAGCCCCCCTCCCCCCCACGTGACCGCTGACGACTCGCGACCGCCCCGGCATACCATTCTGTCTTCCTGACAGCCGGCCAGGCCGTCCTTTAGAAAAATTGCGTATTGCGTCTTTAAATGTTCCATAGGAGTCATTGCGCCCCTGCTGGCCAACAGTGAAAAATGACCTAGGTCCATTGTTTTGCTTGTAATCATGCACAGAATTTAATTCTTGAATTTGGTCTGAATCCGATCATGTTGACGTTTGCTGGGGGGGGCGCTATAGAGTTTATTTTTATTAGAATTCATATTTCATCACATTCAGGCCTGGATCCTGCAGACGTGATTTGAATTTGAGCTCTGTAGGCCAAAGTCTGTGGCCGTGAGAGCTCATCGAAAAACAGGAAATGAAGGCGTTATTTGCCGGCGTGCTACGGCCAAACCGTAAGTGCGCTCCCAAAACCATGGATAACTTTTGTGAGTCTAAATCTGTAGATGTGGCAAGTCAAATCTGAGCTCATTTGGACCAAACCCCGGGGACTTCCCTAATTTTAAACAACACGTGGTCAAAATGGCGACGAATATTTGATCCAATATGGCCGACTTCCTGTTCATCCTAGAGTCATGCTCCAATTCATGTTTTGGCTTGTCTCAATGTTCTCTACCACTGTTCCACATGTCGTTTGTCTGAGATGAATTTTGCATTTTGGCTGCCTATAGACTTTCAAAATTTGCATTTTCCAGGGGGCGCTGATGAGTGGGGTCACTTTGGTCATTGTCACAATGCCCGTCAAATTTTTCACCAAACTGATCTGATACCCCCATGTGGGACTTTTCAACGATGTTCAGGCTCTCAAAATCACGATCGTTTGCGAGGAAAAATAATAAAAAAACCTAAGAAACCCATACAGAACAATACCCCTCGACAGGGCTAATAAAAGCAGTTATAACATTTTAAAGGAGCCTCATGTTTTAGGTGTAGGATTCAAAACCTTTTCTCCAGGGAGGCTTTGATGTTTTGTCTCAAATGTTCCACACAATCGCATGAAACTTAACAATCTCCATGGAAACAAGCAGTTAACGCCAAAAGACAAAGTATTGTTCTCAATAAAAATGCCTATAGTTAAAAATAAGCAAGACCAATACGTTTATACTGTCCTCTTGAACATTCCATCCAAAGCCATTACATTTTCATGAGGCAAACACGCCCCTTTAAATAGTAATTGAGAAGTGCTTCGATTTTTGTGTAATGTTTGTGCTCCATATTCACATTAAACCCTTTGATTGGTGAGTTTGGCTGCAGGTTTGAGTTAGAAGCAGCGGAGCACAGCCTCACAGTTCCTCTCGCACCTCCTCTCTGCTCAGACAGGCCTAAAAATAGCAAACCATTGGAATATTACCAGTGTTTGCAAACATTATTATTCTGCGGGCGGTAATAAAGGAGAGCTTTACACGGTGGATTTGTTTATTTCATTTGCAAAGGTTAAATAAACTTGTGCTTACACGACTATTAAATTGTCAGATGCGGGGATACTGCCTGCTGGACTGGAAAATGGTCTTTATGCAAGGAACCAAAGCTTGGTAATACTAATGACTAATACATTTGACTAATACGCGTTTTAGTAGGTGAACAATGCATTTTTTCTTGTGGAGAGTTTATCACCTGCTCCTGAAAATATTATTGCTTCTCCAGGAACGTTCAAACTTTGCAAGCACGAAAAATGATTGTGATTTTGTGAGTTCGGCTCCAGGTCTTTACAGGTGATAGCTTAGGACCAATCACGGGGCAGCGTTGTGCTTTGGGCAGAAGTCAGAGTCGAAGGAATCAAACCAAACATAGCAACGCCATCAGACCAAACGTACTTCGGCAGGTTTTAGCAGAAATACAGGCGATTTAGTTTAACGTTCTTTTTCTGAACTGGAATTGACTTAAGTTTGATTTTTAGGCTTCTGCCACTGTGACACTTCGACCAGTCACTGTGAAGGATTTGTTTGAACGTTCTGATCATTGTTTCTGAGTGCTTTCAGCCAGAGCCGTTCCAGATTGTATGAAACTCAATTCAGAGAGTCACATCTATCAATCTGGTGAAAAGACATGTAAGGGAATCTTCTACAATATAGTACAACCATATCTTTTTTATTTATTTAATTTCCAAAAATACTCAGTTTGGTATAGGTACCATGGAGATCGCTTAGTTTTATTGTCATTCTGTGGAACGTTGGTACTTTCATGGTGTCTTTGGGCAAGACACTTAACCCACCTCACCTCCAGTGTCTGCACAGATTGATGTATGAGTGTGTGGGTGAATAGGTGAGTGGTTCCCTGATGTAAAGTGCTTTGAGTGCCTTGAAGGGAGAAATGTACTGTATAATGAGACCATTTGTTTACCATTTAATCGAGGGACATTGCAGTCAATAGACATTCCTGACAAAATAAGATCTTTATGGAGAAGAGAAGTTACATAAGGCCTCTTTAATAAGCTATTTACTTATACGCATGCTATTTATTCTAGTTAATTAAAAAGGCAATAGTAATTTTATTGGGAAAAAAAAGATGGACAGAAAGATGCAGCCTATAACTAATATTTTAACTCGTGCAGACGTAACAGAGAAACGGATCCTTCACCCTGGGTATGGTGCGGTTATATAAGGTTGCTATGGTTACAATTCGAGGTCTACATATTCGAGTAAAAAAATGACAATAAAAAACTTTTTAATAAACAAAGTGACCGTATTTTTTGGACTGTAAGGAGCATCTAAAATCATTACATTTTCTCAAAAATCAACAGTGGCCTTATAATCCAGTGGCCTTATGTGTGACCTTTGGTTGTGTTTAACCTCCAACCGATTTGATGTTGTCCACATTAGTCTAATAAGGTATTAGTGGGCGAGTCAGGAGGAGTAATATGTTGGCCACATATAGGGCGACTGTGCAACATACCGGTAGTTCTGCCGTGTGCTGTACAAGGACCCAAAATGCACCTGTTAAGAGACATGCACCATGCAGATTTCAGGTTTTGTATTTTAGTGTTAAAACTGAACAATGTTGAGAGGGATCCGGGCATGTTTGATGCCCAAATCACCAACTGTTAAACTTGTATTTTTGTGTTAGCTACAACTGAGAGTTATTGTAAATGACCTGAATAAAGTTCGATTTATCCGACACGCGTTTTGTTTCTCTTATTGCGCCTTATAATCCGATGCTCCTTATGTGTGGACAACGACACAACTGACATATTATCTGATACTGCGCCTTATAATCTGGTGCACTTTATAGAGATTAAACGTCCTATATTGTGCAAAATGTACTCTAGTACGTTTAAAACCATGTTACAATGCCTTTACCTGATCAAACACACAGCTAGATTTGTGTTTTTCATTCACACATTTAAGCAGTGTGGGCAAACTACGGCCCGGGGTCCATATGCGGCCCGTTGATCAATGTATAGATTTGAATACATTGAATAGAAGAAGCTGGACAAGTATCTGCATCTTTAGTTCAAAAACAGTAGGACGGTGATGATGATAAGACCCTGAAGACGTCAGTGTTTTAAGAGTAATTTAAATAAACATTAAACAACACGGCAAAGTCAAATATTTAGTTTGAAAGGATTTGTAATGATTTCCAGTTGAATTAAAGCACACGTTTTCTACATATCCCACATATCCCCGTGACATTTGTGTGTGTGTATTTGCGTGTTAAACATGTATAAATGAAACACAACTTCAAGTATGTTTGTGATGAGGAAACAACATTAGGAAAAAGATCAGAAAATACAGTAATACAGGAGGGAGTATTACACTTTTATGAGCTATTACTTGCTATCACATACCACATTAAGATCACCATATTACTGTGCATTGTTTTTATGCTATATGTGTGTAAACTATGCATTAAAAAGGGAGGATTATGGACCCAATCTGTGTTTTTGACTATAAAAGCATGTCTGCAGAGATGGTAGGCTTTTCCTCATATCCCCAGACCCCGCCCACTCTTCCCGTTGGTCCTCCAGGTCGTGCTCAGTTTTGCGACTCTAAAATGTGTTTAGTCGCACTTTAATCTAAGGCGACCGTTGAAAGTACAGTGCTTTTTCGTAGCGAGTTTCTTACCAGTGGCTGACGATGAAGATTCCAAAGTAGAGCTGGAAGACGGAGGCGAAGAGCGCGAAGGCCACGGTCCGAGCGCCGATGGTGAAGAAGTGCCACAGCATCTGCGCGATCACCGCCTTGTACGACATGGGGAGCTTATCGTCCCTTGAGTCCCTGAGAACCTTCTGATAGGACGCGATCATCCAGGCCAGAGAGACGAGGGAGGCCGAGGCGGACAGACCTACAGCAGCACAGGGAGAAATCAGATGACCTGTCCAGCCGAAACCACAAACTGTGAGAAAACCTTACAAAGACGAGCGGATCTGGAGCCGTGTCCTGTCTCCCTGATTTTGGAGGACGTGATTGACAGGTGGCTTAACCAATCAGAGAGACGCATGCTCTGTTTGCGTATAGAACAAACTATAAAATGGCTGCGTACACATTAAAAAAGGAAAAGAATCTACATAAAGGACTGAGAAATAGTGTGACTTTTTACAGAATCAACAAGCACCACATTATTATCACCTATTACTTATTTCAGGTAAAATAAGTTCATTCATTTAGATTCATTCATTCATGCATCTCCCCAAATCTGATTATTATTTAGCCTGAATAGGGCCTCCTCCTGCTTGTCTTTACAGAAATGTTCCTTTGGCAATAACCCTACACTTTCTGAAAATGAAAATATCCCCACTATGGTTTCCACTGTGTATTTCCAGAGTCATGCAGGTGCCACCTCCATAAAGTTACACACTATCCCTGTAAATGCTGAAATGATAAAGTCAGTTATGCAAATTCTTCACAGGTCTATACACTCACAGTAATTATTGTGAACCAGATTTTGGCTTTATGTAAATGTGGTGAATGAGCTGACAACAGAACAAAGCATCTTGATTATTTATAATTCTTTGGAATAGCTGTAAGAAAAACTGGGAGAAGAACTGGGACAAAAAGGTTCTCAGATGAGCTTGATGCCAACTCAACAACATCAGCATCAAATTCAGTGTATGGGATTTATTCTTCTTCAAGTGAAGAGACATTTTAAATACACATGAGAGCTCTGCTCCTTGTTAATTGTTTCCATGGAAATTTGACCATTTTGTCTGTTCTTTGAAGAACTTGTGTTTATGACTCATAAGCAGGTCTCTCTCTGTTTCTTTGTGTTAGTTGGTTATTTTTTTAAACAAATTTACTTTAGAAAAAGGTAAAAAGATTTTACCCTTGAAAATTCTGCAGAACTAGAAAAGGCTTTTTCTTGTATAGTAATAAAAAGAAATTTGACTCTTTACATGAGCAAGACTCAAACCACATCTTATCACACACATCATTTGTGTGTGTGTGTGTGTGTGTGTGTGTTTGTATTTCATTATGTGTCCCCTTGTATATGCACTGTATGTCTATAAAGTGTGTGTCTGTGGGACCTTGCAGTGGCAGGACGGTGTTGCCGTGGATCATGATGCTGAGCTGGAGCACCAGCTGTGGGGCCGACTTGAGGAAGGCTTCCAGGAGGCGGAGCATGGTGATGTCGGCGCTCTCAAACATCAGCCTCCAGTGGAAGTGTCTCCTGGGCCTGCCACCTCCACTGTGCCACCTGCTCTGAGCGCCCAGGTACAGGGTGTGGATGTATCTGGAACACACAAGGGGTTAACGTGGGGCTTTCTGTGAAATTGAACAAAAGAGAAAAAATATCTCCAAAACACAAGAAAACTACAAATATTATAATGCAAATGGCTGTACATAACAGTGAATGGCTTGTACACTGTTAGTGTCACTACTGTTAGTGTCCAATTATATCTATGAATTTTTCGCAGTATCACTCTGAAATGTGATAATACTTAGAGATCAGACAGTGGACAAGAAGTTGTGGGAGGAGATCACTGACAACATGTGAAGACACACTGACACTATAAGGCCCACACTCGCACCTGCACAACCGAACACAGTCGTGTGTGTGGCTCTGTTAGCTCTGTTTGCTTACATGTTTCATATTTGACCTCTTAAAAGTAGCTTTAGCTCTGGCACACAGTGAGTTAACCAGTGCACTGTTGTGCACGGAGGCTGTTAGGTTTGTAATTTAGTCCAATACATATTAATAACCTGCGGTACTTGTAAAAACAAATCATTCATTGTCGGCATGTAAAAGAAATGGCCACATTTGTTGTTTTGACTTAAGAGTTGATTAAGTTATAAGAGTTGTACAGTTTAGAAGATAATAATATTAAAAATATAACAAGCAATTTTTGCAAGTTTAGCAACCTGTATTTCATACACAGTTTTAATTACATGATTTTAATGCCGTACTGTGAAGCATTACAGGCAAAGCAAAACATCTCCCTGGAGACAAGCTAGACCCCTTCCTTGAAAAATTGCATAGTAAACCTTTAACCAGGTAAACACCAAGACTAAGCCAAGACTAAACTCAGAAAAAACTAGGTCTGAACAGCCATTAAACAAACACATAGGTCTAAATGACAATATGAAAGACCAGGAGTCACATTCTTCTGTTTGGTGACCACAGATCTACGTCTTACATGGGAGAATATTTCCTTTTATGGTAAACAGGGCGTGACTTTTAAATGCTTGTCGGGAGGCGTACAGTATAAAGTATACAGCAGTAATAGTACAGTGGACGGGCAGCTCGCAGAAAGCCAGTGCCCCTGGCACTTCTGCAACCGTAGCACATTTGAAAGCGAGGCGTAAAAATAAGTGGCAGCGTAGCACACACGTCAGCATATATGATGCCTATCTGCACCAACACGTGGATGTGCAGGGAAAAAAAACACCGGTAAAACACACATATGCAGGGCCCTCACCGAGCAAAAGTACTGTAAAGGTTACTCCATATGAGAAATCGACTCGAGGTGGAAACTGCAATATTTACCATCTAGTTTTTTAGAATAGACTCAAAGCTCAGAACTGATTCAGAAACTACGATGATAAAACACACAAAAAAACTGTTTCTGTAGACAACAGGATGAGATTTTCAACATTAAACCGTATTTTCTTTTACTATGTGGTTTTCTATGTGTGCAGTGTAGTGGTCCATGGGTGTGCACGAGTCTATGTGGGACCAGCAGCAGATAAACAGTTCGGTAGTTTTGAATGGGAAGTAAACGAATGTGTTTCTTTTATTAAGGTGTTTTAGATCATTAGAACATTAAAGAAGTTGTATGTGGACTGTACTACCGCCAAAGTGTTAAAGGGACACTCCAGAACTTTGGACTTATTTCCTAGTGAGCCAGAGTGCTGTCGACGTGTGGAGACACTTTTTAAAAATATTCCATCCAGTCCTTGTATTTGCAGAGGTCGCTGGTGCTAGGCTAGTGCATGTTAATGGGCATAGTTAGCCTGCCACTAAAACAATCTTACCCACCACAAAACACCCGAAGCAACTCATTATTATGCCAGAGTATTGATGTTAAAGCCTGTTCATAGAATAATGTTTGAAAACTAACCTCGCATTGCATGAATCACATTGAGGGACTATTTTCTCAGCAGCAGCGGTGATAGCGGTGCAAAACTTTCTATCAGGAAGTACAATTCGCTGCTGTTCAGGCAAAAATCCTACAAATGCAAGGTTGATTTTACTTCTAAAATGATTCTATCGACACAGACATTCACATCGAGTCTGGTGTAATAATTGTTTGCGTTGGAAGCTTTGTGGAGTGGGTAAGAGTGTTTTTAGCGGCAAGCTAACGAAACCCATTAAAATGCACTAGCCTAGCACCAGTGACCTGTGCAAATACAAGGACTGGACGGATTATTTAAAAAAGTGTCTCCAAATGTTTGCAACACTCTGGCTCACTAGAACTGTGGCCTTATGTCCAAAATTCTGGAGTTTCCCTTTAACCTGTAGATAGAAAAGAGATTGTTTAGGTTGTACATGGACAGTCCTCATGTGAACCTCCAGAATGCTCTAACTGAGCTGCAGATGCTTAACTAGCGCTGATCAATGATTGCCTGAAGGTGCTGGGGTTTAGGTGGTGACTGTTCAAATCAGAAGAAGTCACGTCACATGAGGTTCTTTCTGCTCTCTAATTGGATAATCACATTGAGAACCGAAACCAAACACCAGACACCCCAAATTATAACATAAATAAATCAGCATTAGAAAGGTTATCTTACCACACGCAAAGCTTTACAAAGACGAGTGGGCCTGGAATTGTATAATGTCCGCTCGATTCGAAGTGGGTGTGACTGATTGGTGGATAAACCAATCAAAGAGACACATTCTATGTTCACGTCCAAACAAAATGGCTGCTGAATCAAAAATCGAAGCACCAAACTATTATGTATCTCGGGTAAAAAGGGTCAGATGGGAGATGTCATGACATGTGTTTAAAATTAGCGGCTTTTTTGAGGTTTTTTACACTCCAATACAGGATGTAGAAGGGACTGGCTGCTTAGGCAAAGTGTTAACAGTAAAAGCTATACACTATTTCATTTCAACACGTCTACCTCTTATCCGCAAACACAGATTTATGAAATTTAAAATCACAATCCTGCATACGGTTCCTTCTTAAATTCCTTAAGCTCAAACACGCCGCAAGATAATAGTGGCTTTGAGCATTTTAATTATTTTTTTTTTCCCATGACCCAACTCCTTCCCGATAACCCCGTGCGGCACCGCTACTCCAGCCTCTTCTCCGTGGGGTCATTGCAGTCCATTGTGCCTCTATAGATAGTCATTTCATGCACTTTTTTCGGCAGAGACGGGGTGTGGAAGAGCGATGGATGAGGAAGCAGGGAGGAGCAGTGATGGAGGAGGTTCGGGCTGGAGCGCAGACTGTATGGATTTGATAGATTGAGGACTGCGGGCGCAAAAACAGCAGAACAGAGAAAAGATGGCGACTAGAATCTGCAAAACACAAGCGGAATGAATTAAACATGGCCTATGGAACTTTTCAGTATTTATCTGACTTTTTTTTAATGTATTTGTTGCCCGACCAGCCAGTCCCTTCTACATTCTGTCTGAATCTAAAAAAATCTGAAAACGGACAATAGAACGTGAAAAATCTCCATGCAAACTCAAGACAATCCAACACAGCTCCTTATTTGAACTTAATAATTCTTGTATCATTCAGAACAAAATACATAAGGGTGAATGACGTATAAATATTTTCAACAGACACATTTAAAAATGTTGTTTCTATTGACATTTTTAAATATTTACAATGTCAGGACTGTATAAATCTAAGTTTGAAATTTATATTAAGCATTTCTGACCAGCTATAATTCATAAGAATTGGCTACGACCTTAAAAAATGTCATGTGGTGCGACTGAGAAAAACCTGAAAATAGTTTTATTTTTTAAAACATGGTTGGATGGTTGGGATGCTAATAAAGTTCTGAGCCATATGAACATGAGATTGAGATTTGAAAAAATGTAGACAATATTTGTTTGAATATTGTGGTGTAAATATCGAGTTAAGAAAGCAAAAGTTTCACGTGGGACAACAAAACACTTCAGAAAATATGCCAAAAAAAGAGAAAATAAATTGGATTTTCGATTTAGAGTCATTTCAAAGTTTAAAAAAAGAAAGAAAATAAATTTGATTCGATTTAGAGTCATTTCAAAGTTTAAAAATCATGAGTTAAGGGCGGACGGTCGCACCACATAAACATTTTAACACTTTTAAGTACAAAAAACATGCAGAATAACTCATGATTTGTGAAAAAAATATAGGTATGTGGGGAATTATTATGACATTTGAACCTTTTTTTACTAAAGAAACTGCACTTGGACACATATCATATCACTGACCCATAATTTATACCTGAGAAAAGTCATAGTTTGGTTTTTCATGTGTCGATTCTGAGAAAATCCACTGTTTCTTAGTTCTATATGTTGTTTTTCTCTCTTTCCATGTTCATTTTTAACGCAAATGGACCACTGATCACGACTTCGACAGGGAGACGGGACACAGCTCCAGATCTACTCGTTTTTGTAAAGTTTTGCCAAAGCGTGTGGTTCTGGCCGGCCGGGTAAATGTATTTGAGCAAATTTCGACTTTCTCTTCCTCTAGTACAGTTGTATTGTGCTAGTATAAGCAGCTCTTGGCGTCAAAATAAGTCTGCTGTCTTTTGTCCGCATCTAATTATGTATTGTCAATCAGCAAGGGTGTGGTTAGCATGCTAGTCTGGACTGTACTACAACAACAATAGACCCATCGCTTCTCCATTGTGGCTCCTATATTCCCAGGAGTCTCCAGTCCAAGTATTAACCCAACAATAATAGTAAATTCGGAGTATTTGATTCATTTCGTGGCACAAACAGTAATTTCATGTCACACTTTTTTTTTTTTTTCTCTTTTAATAAACAGACAATTAATTAACATGAATGTAATCTGCTGCTTTCTGGTCTGTGTTTATGACAGCCCTCCATAGGTCTCCGCTGAATAATTTAAACAAAATGAGACGCAATGATGAGGAATAGGCTGCCTGCAAAAACAATTGTTATAATGACTATAATTACGGAGGAGTGGGCGTTTAAATGGAAGCCAGTTGCTTGTAAAATAAGAACATATAACTATGCAATTGGTTTGATCCCAGCTCGGGTAGAAAAATACTGTCATTGTGTCCTTGGGCAAGACACTGAAGCCAACTCATCTTCAGCGTCTGTGTAGATTGATGAAGGAGCGCGTGGGTGAATAGGTGAGCTGTTCCTGGAGTGCTTTGAGTGCCTTGAAGGTAGAAAAGTGCTGCATAATGGGACCATTTATTTAGCATTTAACTGAGGAAAATGCAGGCAATAAATATATATATATTTTTTTTATTAATTTTGCTTAAAGGTCCTATATTACGCAAAATGGACTCCTGTTTTTTAATGTGTTATAAAGCTGTTACCTCTCCAAAAACCTATCTGGAGTTGTGATTTGTTTCATTCACACATGTTTGAGTAATCCTGTATTATTAGTTCAAAAACTCTGTTCCACCTTGTGATGTCATGAAGGTTAATCTTTTATTTATTTATTTATTTATTTACTGTTTTGCCTCATTTGAACAGCTTTACTCTTTAGTGCGCAGAAACAACCTTAAATAGTTTTACCTTTTGTGCTGTTGTGATTTACAATATAGGTTCTCTGATATCTGACGGTGCACTGAGGATGGAAGCAGTTTCAATGACGCGAAAAACAATATCCATAACTGATTTAGGCAAATCCTGGGCTGGAATCTTCCAAATGATTCAAGGAAAGTTTAAAAAGACAGTGTAGAACTTCCTGTTTTACTATTTAATGACATTACAGAGTGAAACAGCGTGTATTTATTATTATTTTAAATCAAATTTTATTTGTTAACATTTGCAGATTAGAATAAATATTCTACAAAAAAAGATGAAAAATTTGTTTAGTTGACAAATTAAATTTTTTCCTGGACGACTGAGGGATTTTACACACAAGAAAAAACTACGACAAGGACAAGCTTATTATTGGTGTTGAACAATTATTGATATTAAATACACTGTCAGCATCACTTACAATAAAAAAAATAATATAAATGAAAATAAATCCATACATTTAAATTCAAATTCTATTAACAAAAACGTACAGACACACAACAGGGTACACAAATGCAAAAAAGCATAAATGTCCAAAATTACATCCTGTGACAACACTGTTAGATTCTTTTCAGGAATCCACTACAAATTCAGATGCTCTCGAATAGATTTCCACACCTTCTGAAATTTTTGAGCGTCGCCCGACACCTCATAACAGCGTCTATTTAGTTTGAAGAAGAAAACAGCCTAATTATGCAGGATTTGTGTGTTAAACGTGTGTGAATGAAACAAAATACAACTCCGGGTCTGCTTGTCATGAGGAAAACTTAATTTAAAAGCTGCACTGTGTAACTTTATGGTCCGTCACCTGGTTATTTCTATGGATTTATCTTTGCTTTGCCTGGAATGTTCCACAGTACATGACATTAAACAGGTTTACTTTACATTTATTATATTATTATAGCTCAAAAATACCTAGAAAACAGCAAAGTTTAAAGCCACACTGTGAAACATTCCAGATAAAGCAATAACATCTCCACGAAGAAAAGCTTTTGATGAAAACTCCACCCAAAAAGTTACACAATTCACTTTTAAATGATCGAAAATAGTGCAATATATGCTCTTTAAAGGTCTGGTACTCAGCCTTTTTGTCAATTCTACTGGACCGTTTTGAAAAATAACTTTGAACAGAATCGTACCACAATCGCGACGAGATATTTTCCTCAAATCGTTGAGATGTTCTGCCCAGAGTGGAGCAGTGACTGATGGGAGCTTGTATAGGATCCAATGGGTTGCTGGGAGCACATGAATGAAGTCAATACTTTTGGAGCGGAGAACGTCGACCTACTTTCTGCCCGGCTCACAAACTCCAAGTGAGAGGCAGATTAGGAGAGTGACAGAGGAGGAGGAGGAGAGGAAGAGGAAGATTAGAAAGAAAAACTGCAGAGAGAGAGAGAGAGACTTCAACCTAGATTCACAAACAACAGTGATGTGGAGATATTGTGATCTGAATTTCCTGCCAAAAAACACCTATAATTTTTTATTTTTATTTTTTTTTTGCGTTAAGTTACTCAAATAAGAAAGTGGATTTGAGGTTTAGTTCTCGACAATGACGTTTAACAAAATTGAGTTCAGGAAAGGGGCCAATTTGAGAACTTTTGATTCAGAAGATAGACATTTTTGTATATACATTTTTATAATTCTGAATATTTACGATTTTTATTTACTATTTACTTACCGTAATTTCCGGACTATAAGCCGCTACTTTTTTCTCACACTTTGAGCCCTGCGACTTATACAACGGTGCAGCTAATATATGGACGGATTACAGTGGATGCATAAGTGCAGAAAACGTCGCTTGTCTGTGCGGTGAACACATGGATCTAGATTTAAATGAAGTGCAATCGAGATTTCTGATCTCCGCCAAGGGATGACATGGACACAGAATCCAAATCCGGATCCAGAATCCAGATCTGGATCATCACCAAAATTTTGCAGAGTCGTCCCTGCACCAAGATCTACCTCTGGTGACAATTAAATAATAAAAAAAAACAATAAAATTAAATAAATAAACGACTTGATCGCATAATCTCCTTGGCGGTGATTATAAGTGATTCTAAATGAACATTAGTGAGGGGGACACGTCTTACCCGTGTGTGTTAAATGCAGCTGAGGCGAAAATGACAAAAAGAAACATCTCAAACTTCAGTAGCCGAACATCCACTCAGACCTGATCCATAACCTGCCCCCGGGAGAGTCTGAAATCTGCTGAAATCCTACGAAACTGTGACAAGATCCAAGACCCGACAGCGTCTCTTTGTGCAGGAGACATGTGCAGTAGAGACGGGGAGAGACGGGGGGATGTGCAGAGGAAGACGCTCGTTTGATTGGGTTTTGTACAGTTATTTTGCGCTTCATGCACACACCTTCTTCATGGAAAACACACAAAGAAACGCAGATGATGCAGCTTTTAAGTTAAACACATAAACCGTCTATATGAATGGACATAGCTAACGCGCTAGCCTGTGAGTCAATGGTGAGTCGTGGCGACGGCAGCGACAAACCGACTCAGTGCAAAAAGACGGCAAACACTTTCAGAGACAATAAAAGCAGACGGAGCGAACTTGAAAACGTTCTTGAAGATGCGGACACCTGCGGCTTATATTCAGGTGTGGCTTATATATGTACAGTTTTGTCAAAATGTTGTTGGTGCGGCTTATATTCAGGTGCACTCTATAATCCGGAAATTACGGTATATTAATGCATTTTCTTTGTATTTCTTTGAGTGACTGTATGAAAAAGTGGACTAAACGAGTGCGACGTCTCTGTTAGCGCTGGGTCCAGTCAAATGAAGCTTGTGATGGTTAGCCTAGCGAATTTGGAGTCGGGCTCTATGGATGTATTTTTTTGAACAAACAAAACAGCGATCGTGTAGAGTTAATAGGAACATTTTAAGACCAAAAATGATGAGGCAGTTAGAGAAGGTGGTAATATTCCAGTCGAAGTCAATGCGCTGCAAAAAAGCTTAGCCAAAATTTAAGATATAAACACTTAAATCTATCAGAAAACGACTGTGAAATTATCTGTCCATGCAGCAAGATCATTTTACTTGACAAGTAAGCTTAAAATAAACTACCACTTGACTAGAATTAAGTCTATGGTGTGTGTTCATGGTCTGATAATAAGTTCTCAGATGCCAAACGCTAGAAAAAAAAAAGCTTTAAACTCTGCTAAATTAGATAAATATACAGTTGTCCCTTGCTATAACGTGGTTCACCTTTCATGACCTTGCTGTTTCGCCGATTCTTTTTTTTTACAGCATAAAAAAACATGCATTGTGTTCTGCGTTCTGATTGATTCATTGATTCTGAAGGGACTGTAGACCACACAGAATGCATTCACTTTGACAAAATCCACATAAATGTTCGATTACTAGAAGGATTAGACTCTGAAGAGCTGTATATTTGCAAGTTTTCTTCCCAACAAAACCCAAAACGTCGACAAAACCTTCTGCACCGACAAAGGCTCCTGCGGTCGCACCCAAAAGGCAGAGGAACCCATGGCACAAAAAGTTAGGCTTCGGGACATGCTGAATGTTGTTTTTTAACATTTGAACTTTGAGAGTGTTTAAAAAAAAGAGAAATGTGAGAAAACATTAATTTCTGTCTGAGAAAAGTGTATA
>KN503698.1:6670-17179 GCA_000787155.1 Scartelaos histophorus | reverse complement strand
ACATATTTCTGATGAGGAAACAACATTTCTACTTAGATTAAAAAATTGTGTAATACGGACCCTTTAAAGTGCATGTGATTATGATTTTCCGCAATTAGCAACAAGGATTCTTTCACTGAGCATAAGCGTACAGTAGAGACTCTCACGCAGTCGTAATATCTAAAGGTACGTCGGTCATAAGAACTCAGCTGCTGAACGTGCTCCCACTTAAACAGGACTTCTGGTGCTCCACTCGCTCCCAATGAAAGTAATGGGAAGGGTGTGACTGTGGCTGATTGGGAACGGTATGGGTCTGTGTAGGGAGCCATGTGGAATCCCTTAAATGGATGACCCAAACACGCACTTTTAAGTTCGGGCCGGCGCGCATACCTTTAAGAAGGACGCACACAGAACAGAGTGGTGCTGATGTGATTTAGACAGAATTCAAGTCATGTCTGTCATCCCGGTGTCTAAAGGTCATGAGACTTTTAGGTGAGGTTGGACGAAATGTTGGTTGCATAACAGAATTTTTTCAGCGATGGAATGAAACAAAGTAAAAGTAAAATACTGCACTTAAATATAGATTTTAGGTATTGTTCTTGGCTTAAATGTTGTGTAACTTTTCTGGTGGAGGTCCGTCAAATGTTTTTTTTTGTAGCGCTTTGTCTGGAGTGTTTCACAGTAAACTTTTCTATCTTCATGGAGACTAAACCTGACAGTTACAGGTCAGATCTGTGGAGAGGCGACCCCGCTCACAGAGTTTTTCTAGGTATTTTTGAGCTATAAAACCATTTGTAATTGAATTAATGTAAAGTAGAGCTGCTTAATGTCATACTGTGGAACATTCCAGGCAGAGCAATGTCATTTCCATAGAAACAGCAGGTGATGGACACCCAACCAAAAAGTTACAGAGTAGACCTTTAAGTAAAATTATAAATGGATACTTTCTACTTTTACTTATCTATACTCTATGGATACTTTCTACTTTTACTTATCTATACTCTATGGATACTTTATACTTTTACTTATCTATACTCTATGGATACTTTATACTTTTACGTATCTATACTCTATGGATACTTTATACTTTTACTTATCTATACTCTACGGATACTTTATACTTTTACTTATCTATACTATATGGATACTTTATACTTTTATTTATCTATACTTTCTGCGCAATTTCATCTTTGCACTGGACTGAAAAGTAAAAGTTTGTTGGGTTTTTTTAATTAGTTTTTTAATACTTTCAGACCCGCAGAAAAGGCTGAGGAGGTTTTTCTTTTCTTTTTTTTTTCCCAGTTCATAGTTACAAAAAGTAGCAAAAATATACAAGTAAAAACTACTACGACAAACCTGTATCTTCATTTGAAGCTGTGGTCAATATTTCATCTCTTTTGGCTCTCACAGCACAATCTGGATGCATTTCACTTATGAAACTACTGCAGATCCGCAAATGAAAGTACTGCCCATCACATCAGGTTTGTCAAGTTGTGGTGTACAGTTGTTAATTGCATACTTGGAGAATTGTTGTGTGGGAGCATGGGTGACGTAGGCCTGTGGGCTGAGCACTGAAGCGAATCTTACAATTAACAACAATAAGAAGTCGAACAAGGCCCAGGAGAGATCGTGACACTGAAACATGCATGGATGACATCTAAAACCTCTTCAGGCAAGGGAACGATGTGGTTACTTTATTTTTAAAAAGCACAATGAATGACTTGTGTACTAATTGTGCTAATGCCATAGACCTTGCCTTGCCTTTATAGGTGGGTACTTGATTTCCAAGTAAAAAGCCCAAGCTCTGACAACCTCTCACCTCTTTGGCATATTGCTAGTTTTCAAGGACGATATGACAAAGGTTAAACGACCTGATGTTTGGACCTTCCACCCTCAGTTTTTGCATGTAATTTGAATTTTGATATTTGGTTGTGCACTGAATAATTATGGAAGGTTACAGTTTATCTCACCATGTAAAAATCCCAGTAATCAGCCCTGCTACTGTGCACACAAGCTTGTTTTGATCAGAAAGTTCACTAACCTTCATGCATCTGTCCTGGTTGATCATTACAGCAATGTTGACTTTTGTCACACATGTTCCTGAAAACACTTAGAAGAATTAGTGTTGTTTCAGCCTGCAAAACATATACACAGTGTTACTGTTCAATACTTTTTGGACTGCTGACTGTTCATTATGGCCTCATATTTAGTGGCATTAGTGCTTCTATGCTTCTTCCCCTGAAAGGGTGAACTTGTCTGGAGTTACCAAAAATAAAGGGATTTCCCAAAATCAATGTTCTTTATAAGGAAGCACCCAAATATGGTGGCTAGAGAATAAAAAAACTGCAGTGAGGCCATGAAGCTGTTGGTTTAGACGAGAAAGAAGAGAAATATCAAGGATTAATCTAGTCTCAAATAGGATTCATGAAGGTTGTGTCAAAACTGTTACACATTTTTGCATATAAAAAGACAACAGATGTGTAAAGATCCTATATCGAGTGAGATTTAAGCAACGTTAAAATGCTGATATCTCATAAAAACATATTGAGAATTGTGTTTTTTTTCATCCACATGCTTGAGTAACCCTTTATTATTAGTCTGTCTAAATCTTCAAAGCTCAAAATGCTCTGTTCCACCTTGTGATGTCATAAAGTTCAGTAGAGATCGGTGAATCCAGGGGTTGAAATCTTGTGTTAAACGTGTGTGAATGAAACAGAACACAACTCTAGGTATGTTTGTGATGAGCAAACAACATTATAACATAGAATAGTGAATAGTGTTTTGTAGTTTGTGAAGGAAATTATATCTCTTCAAAAACCTGCACTCTTTTAATGTTGGCACCCTAAATTGTTTTATTGATTTAGATCTATTTTTGAGCCCCTTCAAACTATGTACCGGACCCTCCTGTTTGCTTTCAAAGTCCGAGCTATTTTGAGATTTACCTTGAATAGAGCACAACAAACACAAGTTGTTTTTTTTAGTTTTTTTTTAATCATTATTAAAGCAATCCATCCAAAATGTGCTAAAATGTCATTATAATGTTTGTTCAGAGTAACTTTATACCCTTGTCTGGATTACAGATTACAAATGCTAAACTGTTTTCTTTTTAATAATCTCTTCTTTCACTGTTTTAAAGGTGCATTATGTAACTTTTCTAGAGAAGAGTCCATTACATAGACTTAAGCAAACTTTATTGACCCACAAGAGAAATTTGTGACACAGGAGCTCACAAAGAGTAAAAAATATAAATGGTAATAATACATTCTAAATAAGTAGCAAAAAAGATAGCAAGAGATGGGTGTCAAATTATATAAATTTATATCTACAAGTCAAAATAAAATAAAATAAAATAAGATGTTTGTCTCCATGGAGAGCTTTGTCTGGAATGTTCCACAGTAAACTTATTTATCTTGCGTTTATTCAATAACAGGTTTTTAATACTCATAAATACCTTGAAAAACATACATTTTTACAATGAGTGGTGTTGCCTCTTCACAGATCTGACCTGTAACTTGACCTGGTGATGTCACCTGCTTGTCTCCATGGAAATAAATATGCTTACTAGGCTACTGTAAAACGTTCCAAAGGAAAAAGCAAAATACAACTATGAATAGTTAGAATTTTTTTATTATTATTGACAGCATTAGTCTACTTGATTCACAATTTGCAGATCTCCAAAACAACTGATATTTTCACAGCAAGATCTGAGAAAGAAGAAAGACCTGAGTAGACTATTGAAGCATGCTAACTTTCTGCCACTGAGGAGGGAAAGATTAAAAAAAAAAGAAGAAACCATTTCTCAGTATTAAAGTTGGCTATCTTAGCTTTGCCAATATCATATGATCTTAATACAAAATTAATTTAAATAAACTAGGAGCTGTTTGTAATTTATTGAGCTGCCTAAATTGTAAGATTTAATTTTTTTTTCCAAATCTTGGATCAAATCCCAGGCAGTCTCATACAAACCTATTACACCTCCACTTTTAAAAATAGGCTATAAAGGCAGTCTGTTTAACATTTGGGTCATGTTTAAAAATGGATGTACGCCAAACCTGTTACTGTGCATTTTGCTGACTTCATAATGTGTGTCCGTATAGCCTATGCCGTGTTTAGGAGGTATTTACAGACTGCGACAATTGCTCCTTTGTCAAAAAACGTAGAAGTGATCCAAGAACATTGCGTAACTTGTGGTCTCAGTTTCTCCACTGGCAGTAGCCTGTGTGTGCCTCCACAGGCTGCCCTGATAGTACTACTGCAAACATTGTGAAGAAAATACACATAAGGATAAAACCACAATACACAGAGTTAAAAAGAGCATACTGGGTTGCTTTCTTTTTGGGCTTTCCTTCATGTTATTTTTGGACAGCTGTTTCAAACTTTCAGTTGTTTCAAACACTGAAATGCAGAAATAGGTCAAATAAGTCAAAACTACTATGTTTGCAAATACTAGGCTATACTATACTATACTATACTAAGCTCCTTTAGGCTATTTAGCATTCTGATGGCCTAAAATGAGTGATATAATGTGCAAAACAATGTGATGGGGTATTTGAATCATTTCACCACAGGCCTATATAGATATAGCCTACAGATCAGGGGTGGGAGATTTTTTTTTCCATGGGGCCACATGAGAAACAGAAAATATTATGGAGGTCGTGGCTATATTCTGCATAATATTAATTGTATTTCTTTATAAAACACAGTAAATATCATTGTTTTGACAAGCTGGTGAGACTGGAGTAAATGTTACGACCAAGCAATAAAAAAGTGAGGTTACCTTGCAAAAAATGTCATTAAAAACACCTCTAAAATAAAAAGCAATGCAGGTTTAGTCCATGCATGAGGTAAAATCATAAAATATGTTTATTTTGTAATTCTAAATTAGCTTAAACAGGCTGTCAGAGTCAACCAAAGGGACAGTACAATGCCCAGGTTTGCAGTAGGCCTACAGATTGGTGTATGATGTGCAATACAATGTGATCAGGTTTGCCAATTTGAATCATTTCACCACAAGTCTATGTAGATATAGCCTATAGATAGATAATGATGAAATAGTGTCCTTGAAATAAAACAACCATTTCTACTGCCCAAATTTTACTCAAATCAAATGTCTACAGAATGGTAAAATGCACGCTGTGACGTCACAGAGAGTTTGACGCTTTCATGAGCCCGGATAGCTCAGTCGGTAGAGCATCAGACTTTTAATCTGAGGGTCCAGGGTTCAAGTCCCTGTTCGGGCGAGACAATTTTAACTTTGTACTATTTGCACAATCGTTTATATGATATGAAATCTACATCAAACAGTAACCTATGTTCAGATAAAGTACAAATATTATGTTATGTGCGTGTACTACTAATTGATAGCGTAGCACAGCAGCAAATTTCCTTATGCACTTCTCCTTGGTTCACATGACTCAGTAAGGAAAACGACTAAACTACTCACCAAAACGCAAATCACGTTCTATTAATGGCAAGGACTAGACAAACTAGTCACCTAATTAAATTCCGGCTAAGGGTAATGATCTGTCGGCATGGCCTTCTGCTCCTAACCCATGGAGCTATCACGTGAAGCCGGAGTGATGGGGAGGTCCGCCCGGGTCACGTTTGTCCTTTCGCCCAATCAGAGCGTTTGTGTGCGGCTACAAACATTGCGACCTGACGCACTAAAATCCACAAGGCCGATACGCATGCTCACGTTTTACTGCACTTTCCTACCATTTGGATTACCCACCTGCTTTAAAGCCTCTCTCCATACACAGGGGACATTTCAGCAGTTTAAGAACACGGGGCGAGTTCTGACCAGATCGATCTAAAGCGCTGGAAACAAGCTAGCTCCGAGCGGCTAACGCACGCTAGCCGAGTTAGCCGCTACATTGCATTGCATATCCTTGGTTTTTCTACGCATCTGACCTCTACCACAAACATTGGCGCATCGGGATATCTCCAAAAAGGGGTTCCCAATCCCCGACACTTCCATAAAGTTATTTCTGTCAATTGGAAAGTGGACTGCCCTTGAATATGCTACAAAATGAGTCAACGAGACACCTTGGTTCATCTCTTTGCTGGAGGGTGAGTAAATTTTGCTAGATGATGCTCTAGCTAGCATTTGCCAAAATTTCCAAGGATAACTCGCATACTTAGCATATTTAGTTAGCTAACAGAGTACAGACAAATGCTTGCTAACAAATCCTTGCATTTGGCTATAAACGCTATGGTTATTTTGGTAATGCCCTCTAGGAGAATTGCATAGCGTCCCATTTGGATCTCGTAATGAACCCGCTCATATTGTGTAGTTTAGTGTTGCCCAAAACAAACATACCCTGAACCTAGACATCGTTTCTTGTTTTGCCCTGGTAGCTGGCGTCTTATGTGGGTTTAAAATGTGTCAAAACGTGTATGTAATTTTAATAGGGAATTTTAATATGAAAATAAATAGTATCAGCGCAATCTCAAATCTCATTATATTAAAAAAAAATCCTTCAAAATTGTCTTATATCTTCTATTTTTTTCCCCCAAATGGTCTAACCTAGCATCAGTACTGATAATTTGTGCTATCTGTCTAAGTAAACCTCTCTACGATTCCCCTTGGAAGCAAGCCAATGTCAAAACAAAAAACATTATGCTTCTAACAAACCCGGACATTAAGACTATTTTGGACATGAAAATTGCAGTTGACAAATCTAAGGTGTAAATTTGAGACATCCGAAATGCCCACGTTGCATCTGCACAGACGCACGCACGCACGCTGCCTGAGCTGGCGCACGTATCTCATTGAGTGTCTTGAAAACTCGTCCAACAATCACACTGCAGACACTAGTGACTGATGCAACCACCAGTACAGTATGACGCGAGACTGTGCCAAAAGTGACTAAAACTTACTTTTACATGCTTCAAAAATACCCCCAAAATCATCATCAAGAGGTTTTCCATGTATGAAAAGATGGACTATCAGAATAAAAAAAAATAACGAGACATACTTTATAATCATAATTGTTATCTGAACTATACAGGATTTAACGACATTCAAATCGCTCGATATGATTTTTGAAATGCCTTGGTTCTGTCATAAGCCAAATAATTAAGATTTATTGCTTTATAACAGTTATTTCTTCATGTAGTCTGCACTGAAACAGATTAAAGTATTATATAACAAAGAGACGTGTAAGTTGATGTATTGTGATTGGCCACAATATTATTGTGAGTATGGTAATGATAGGATATCACAGTATTTCAGTTATTGTTATGTTCCTACTATATAAACATCCCATAAAATATAATGACAAAGATGGCAGCTTTGTATTATCAGATGAAAATGTTTGGGGTGTCCGAAGTGCAGCCACAGGGTCTGATTTGACCTGTGATGATTTGCTAAGATTTGTAAGTGTCCATTTTAATTCAGTTTTGCACTGAATAGACTCTAAGGAGATGACTGCTCACAGCAGCCCATCTTCCTCAAAACCACAATTATGAAAGACCAGTTAATCATAAATATCTTTGCAGACTGATTTTTATTTTTTTACAGAAGCAGCTTACATGGGTTTGGCCCTTGTCATGCTAATGCGTGTTAAGTTGGGTTGAGGAAAAATGCACTTCAGATCTAGATGCATTCACTCACCATATGGTGACCTATATTTAACTGAAAATGTGAAAATCTGAAAAATGTAAAATCTATAGTTACCATAGAAATAACAATTTGACTAATCAATGATTGAATACAATAATTGACTACGATGCAATCTAAATCACTTCAAAACTATCATAAAATATCTAGAATGCACCTTGCTACTACATTGACCCACTTAAATCTGCTATCTATGGGGCAAAACATTGCTAAATAAATGGTGTCTGTGACTTTATTACAGTTTGTGACCTGTAAATTGAAGGTTTAGGTTTGGCTGAAGTTAAAATGTTTATTTAGTTAAGAAATCCCTAAGGGAAAACTGAGACATACTCTCAGTCTACTCTTACAATACTTACAATGTTTATTTCACTATCAAGCAGAAAAGTTGGCCAGACACTCTGTTGTGGATTGAAAATTAACCAATACATAGATAATAGTCTTGCCCTATATGTTATGTTTTGATCTGTCTAGACACGAGTTTGTTCAATGTTTAATAGACTGTGTTGAGACTGAGCCAAGATTTACTCAACTCGAGGGATAATTATTTCTTCTTTATTAAGGCATAACCAATAAAAAGCTCATTAACCATAAGAATAGCCATAAAACTGCAGTTATAGTAATACTTATAGTAATACATATTTCAGTCTTCTCAAATGGTTTAAAGAACGCACAAAGAAAAATCTAAGAAATTGTCATAGAATTGACTAATCTTTGGTTGTAAAGATGGAGTTTTGTAGATTTAAATGATCAAATAAAGTTGCCAAAATGTTTCCAATTGATGCTCAGGGCTCTTGGACACTAATAAAGGTAGCTGGAAAAATAAATTATCAGGATGTAGTTGTTTTAATTACTCAATATTGACATGTTTAATCATTGGCCCTAAAGATCTTAATTTGTTGTGATAACTTGTATAAACAGCGTTTTACAATTCTGAACCCATGAATGATTACAGTGAAATACTGTCCAGAAAGAGCTGTAGTTGACCTAAGAAATGATTAGTCAAATAAAGACATGGGTGGTGAGGCAAAAGCTCTCAAATCTAGGGCTCTGTATCATTAAGAAGTTGCTGATACAATACATCTTGATACTTTGGCCATGATGCATATCTTGATAATGTGCTCTTTCAATTCAGTACAATTTTATGTGATTTATTTCAAATGCATTCAGTAAGGTTCAGTAAAAATAAAGAGTTTAGGCTCCATACTTAATGATCAACCTCATTATTGAAGATTAACATAGTGAGTTGAGTAAATTTGTTTAGGGCTGTGTGTTCTACTAGTTGATGCCAGGGACTAAAGCCAAACCAAAGAACATGGCGGTAGTACTAAAAGTCGTTAAAGCACTAGCTATGCAAAATTAATAAGAAACACACCCATGTTAATCATCAAAACGGCGGTGAGTATGTCAAATGTATTGCATGAATGAGTTTCCTTTCGCAAAATGTATTTCAAAAACTATACGATAGTTGGATATTTTTGCACACCTCCACTTAAAACTATTGCATATCTCTATGTATCTGACCCTACACTCACAAGACTAGACCTGCAAGGGAGCTCGTATAAAAAGTTATGTTATGTGATGTTAATTTAAGTAGAAAAAGTACTAGAAAACAATGTATTTATATGAGGACAGCTTAAACTTGTAAATCATGAGTTTAAACTATTTACAGATGGATACCAACAAACCACACATACTAAATCTTCAGTTAACAGTAGCTTCTTCTTTCTGCTGTTGTTCCTTTATAAAACCTTATAATCCAAATAAAATGATAAGTCGACTAATACAAATTTTGATCAGCTAAGAAGACACTTATTAATCGACTAACTAAACGCCCTATGTATTAGCCATGCCTATGTTACATTCTATTTTAAAGGCCTGGTTTGAAACGAATATATTCCAATTTAAAATAAATGATCATAGTCATGGTTTTAGTCTTTGTCCTGGGTTCACATCGCAATGACGACAAACTAGGACAAAATCCATTAGTTGACAAAATTAAAGTTATTTGAAACATTTGCAGGAAAATGCCTCTTTCTTCCTATAGAGACTTCATTCATTAACACAAAGCATTCCTGTCCATGTTTTTCCCACACTGTGAAATTTGTCATTTACGTTCCAGGGAGCTGCAGAATTCCTCCAACTGCATCAGCCTCTTTTCCTTTACGTAAAATGGTACATTCTTGGCACATCTCTGGTTTGTTTATTATTGGATTTTACCAAATGTAGTCTTTTGTTGGGAAAAAGCTGTAGGATTTGAGTAGGTGTGGATACTGTTTATTATTGAGTATATAGTATAATATATTTGATTAGCTCAATAGTTCTTGAACTCTGTGATATTTCTTTAAAGTCCACACCCAGCTACAATAATAGGTTAGCTATAAAGCTACTAAGTGAAGATAATGAATCACAAGAACTTGTAGTCCATGTTCTCAATCGCTATTGCCCACAATCAGCAGCCAAAACATGGTCCTTCAAGGCGTTTGATTTGGCCCTATATGGTCTTTTTAGCATATCAGCTATCGGCCTTCGATCTCTAAGAGAGGCCGATATTTTGTTTGGGCTAACCAGCTGCCTGAAGAATATTCATAAAGAGTTAGTCATAAATTCATTATATGTTGGAGAAAATGATCAAAATAGGCCTACATATTGGTCAAAAAATATCAGTTGCTTTGGATTCTATTTCATTCATTCATGGCATCGGCCATGAAAAAATCCATGTAAGTCAGTCTCTAATATACAACAAGAAATGTCTGTTTTGATTCTATAGTGCAGTGTGACACAGTCTGTAGTATCAGGAACCTATAACCTACAGCTCCCAGACAGAACGACAATTAAAGATGATTTCATTGTAAATGTCATTACAGATGCATGTCATGTTCAGCCATGGCTCTCGGATAATAAAACTGTGG